>PVIH01020032.1:0-33640 GCA_004025045.1 Sigmodon hispidus | reverse complement strand
TTTCATTTCTGATTTTTTTGATTTGGACACTCTCTCTCTGTTTTTTGATTAGTTTGGCTAAGGGCTTATCTATCTTGTTAACTTTCTCAAAGAACCAACTCTTAGATTCGTTGATTCTTTGTATTGTTCTTTTTGTTTCAATTGTATTGATTTCAGCTCTAAGTTTGATTATTTCCTGCCGTCTACTCCTTCTAGGTGATTTCGCTTCTAACTGTTCTAAGGCTTTCTGCTGCACTGTTAGGTCTCTAGTGTGGGATTTCTCAAGGTTTTTCATATAGGCGTCTAGCGCTATGAATTTTCCTCTTAAGACTGCTTTCATTGTGTCCCACAAGTTTGGGTTATAGATGTTTATAACCAGTCCATTGGAACCTAAACACTGTTTTTACAAGATCACATAGAGATACTGTCCCCCACAAGTCAGCAAGAAGCAACCTATAAAAAACTATGCCCCTCTCCAGATAAATTTTGTCCTCTAAGGGTTAGGAATAATTATCATTCTCCCAGGGTGGTTATAAGTTATTTTTGGGTTGAGGGTAGGACAATAATATAGACTCAGGAATCCTTTTTAAAGAAGAGAAAAGGAAATAGATAGGACAGATATAGGTAGATTATCATATGTATCTGTAAATGATATGAGCCATAGACAATTTGCACTGTTGTAGATGCTTGGATATTGATACAAATTTGAAATTATTTTTTATGTCTGCTTGAGATAATTTGTATATTAATTCAAATTCAAATCTGAAATTATTTTATATCTCTAAGGTAATTTGTATATTGATATAAAACTATGTCTGTAATTGCCCTATGTTTCAGGTGGCCAGCCCCCTTTTTTGCCTATGTTTAAAATATTTTGCACATTAATGCACATTAAGCATATTGCTGTCATTTCCACTATGCAATTTCTACTTTTGTTTAATTATACTAATACATATATGTATATATATTCTATTTCTGTTTAAGATGTTTTGCATACCTCTGTTTAGTATTGTATATTTTGTATAATGATATATATTTAAGATACTGTTGTCATTTTGCACTGTACAATTACCTTTGTTTAATGTTTACATGATTGTCATACTTGAAGTCATTATTCAAAAACTGTACACTGCACACTCATTTATAGATTGTCTATTTTTACAATGTAAGCTTCAGTCATTGGGATAGTGAAAATTGCAGATCATAGTTTCTTAGGTTTGTCATGTAATAGTCATGTTGTTTAGGTTTTACAGATATATAGTAGAATATGTCAGATAGACAGGAGTCTTCAAGCACTTCATAGACCTAGAGAATATGGCATTTAATGTTTTGTTATTCAGAATTCAGCCATGAGAGACACTCTAACTCCTGACATCACCATTTCTTTCCCAAGATGTGGTGGGCATCAACGAAGCTCCACAAAGAGTCTGTCTTCTTTAGTGGACAATGGCCTGTTGGGCAAAAGACTAACCTTGTCTTGACTGCTGACAGAAAGCACACTGTCCAATCTGGACGAAAGGAAGATGGCTAAAACCTGTCAAGACAAGACAAGATGGTTTTTCAAAATACCCTGCTTCTGAAGAGATCTGTCAGATATCCTAGGCCTGTAGCCAAAAAAGATAAATGCTCCAACTCTACATAAAAGCTATAGGTGACTGTTGTCGTCCTCTCCAAAATGTTAGAAGCTACTCTCACGTGATTCCAGCTTATTCAGGTAATGTATGTTCCTTCTCAGGTCTTTGATGGGGTTAAAGACTAAATAGTTAGGGTTACTACCACCTCATATCTTAGCTAAGAACATTCAGCTACTAGATTCATATTATTCAAGATAAACAGCTTTAAAATAATCTCTCTATATTGCCACTTACCAATATTCTAGACATTTAGGATATACTTTATGTTTGTTGTTTGTTGGTTGTAGTTTGACCTTTACTTATTGCTTTTCCCTCCCCCAGACATCACCTTATAATTATTTCTATTGTATATAGTCTTAAGTTTAAAACTTCCTTAATTAGACAAAAAGAGGAGATGTGGTGGGGGTTAGGTATTATTGAAGGAGACCTAGAGGTGTAGCTTTGGGGACCCTAAATGTGTCATGGCAGGCCCCCATTGAAGATCCAGTTGCACACAGTCTGCCCTCCCTGTTTGTTCCTACACTCTCGGAGAGAGGATTGCTGCTGCTGTCATGTGGGAAATTTCATCTCTACAAAAATTCCCCTAAGGTTCAATCTTATATCAGTGAGTGTTTATATAATCCTTTAATAAATATTAATCCTTTTATATAATAAATTGCCAGTAAGTAATTCTTACAATAAGCATTCTCAGCTAGAGTTCCATATCCTCCAAGGAGGTGAGGCATGTGGATTTATGGGCCTTCCAGGACTGAGTCTGAGATGAAAAGGATTGGAGTCCAGCAGACAAAGCCATCGACTGCTCCTCTTCTCTCTGGTCTCAATGGAGTAGGACTTGATATGGGAGTGAGGGTGGTAGAGGATCCCTCCGCTGCCAACACAGCCCAGCTTTGGTAAAAAAATTTCACCTTTCCTGGTTCTTCTCGGTAGCAGGCAACTAGTGTTCCTGGGCTGTGATGAAGGACTGTTAGCATCTCAGACCACCCAAGAGCATTGAGTACTGAGTTCTCTGCTGATTCACTGAAGATTGTCACCAGTCCTGGGGGCTTCTAAGAAACCAAGACCCCACCAGGTTGCCCTTTGCCAACACTCTAGCCCAGGATGCCCACTGTCTCAAGTATTTACTGTAGATAATGGCTATATCCAGATTACAAACTTCTTCCTGGGAGTTGGTATCCAGTAGACCATGATCCATCTGTAACTATAGACTGGCCTCAATCACCCTGCAGAGACTCTGTTATTCAGTTCTAAAGCCCTGTCCACTAGACTTGGCATAGATTTCTCTAATAATCCTCTCTCACAACAGGGAGGACACAGACCCTCTCTAAACACCCAAATCAACTTCCTTTCAGACAACCTGTAGCTCCACTCTTCCTGAGTCACCTATGTAGAACTCACAGTGCATGTTTATTGTTGTTTGAGACATTGTCTATGACCAGGCAGGTACCATTTTTAGTGAAGGTTAATATGATGGTCAACTTCCTAGGATCTAGGGTTACCTAGGAGGCAGGGTTCTGGATGTGTCTGTGAGGGATAATCTAGGTTAGATAAGCTGAGGTGGGAAATCCATCCTTAAGGTCCATAAACTGGGCAAGGTCATTCTTAATTCATGACTGCTGTTCTGGATTGGATAAAAAAGAGAAAGTGAGGAGGAGCTCCTATCTCTCAAAGGCATGGCTGGTTCTGAAGAAATAATCCAAACACTGAACCACACTGAACAAGGAAGTGACACTTAAGAACACTTAAAAGCAAAGGCCAGACCCATGAAAACCTCTGAGAGCAGGCAGAATGCTGAGACCCCTATAGAAACCTTGGTGGACACCAAACAGTCTGAGGCAACAGAGCAATGACAGCATTTCTCTGCCACTGAGAAAGTCTAAAAGAGATGGAAAATTGAGATCTGGGGGACTGCACTCTATGACTCCAGGGAAAAAAGTCAACAGGCCAGAGACCTGTTTCCGAGAAACAGAGCTGCACATTGCCTGAGCCCTTTTAGATAAAAGACTTGAGGATCCTGACAAACAGAATCAACACATGTAAGAGCAAAGTAACAACACTGGGTATGAAAGAAACAAAACCCACACAAATGAGACAGGGAGAGAAAAAAGCCCCAAGGGCCCCCCACTCCCAGGATACTGGGCTACAGAATCTAGATGATAGTCATTGAGTCTACATCTGGAGCAAATTCAGTGGGAAAGTGTGTGAGGCAAGAAAGAGTGAGATCTCCCTGCCTCATGTAACAGAGGAACAAACAGGTAAGAAAGGTGTGGAAATCCCAGTGAAGGCTCAGAAAGAGACAAGTGTCCCTGGAGATTCAGGAATCAGGTGCCCGAGATCCAGAGAGCCTGGAGACACTGTGGACAGCGACCCTAAGACGAGAATAACTCAGGATGCCAAGATAGATGCAGAAAATTCTAAGAAGGATCAAGGCATTGTATACACTAAGAAATTAAGAACAAGAAGTCATGGGGGGCAGTGGAGAGATGCATTAAAGATGTTAAATAGGGAAAGATCAATTAGAGATAGAGTTTAATATAACTTTCACTGTAGGCATAAAAGTAAATTCTGTGCATTATGGGAAAAAAGCTTAGAGTTTTCCTGGCTATATTGACTTCAAAAGTCTATGTGTGGATCAGAAGGAATAATAACAAAATGTATCCCTCTCTGTTGCACTAACAGGGGGTTAGGGAGAGAGAGAGAGAGAGAGAGAGAGAGAGAGAGTGCTCCTTGACTGCAGATGTGAGAGGGGACTGGATGCCTTACATTAGGGCTGCTGTGGCGCTATTATGATGGACTGGACCCTCCAACCAAAATAAACTCCACCATGCTGAAGTTGCTTCTATTAGGTATGCTGTCAGAGAAGCAAGACAAATGACAAATATACTTTGCTACCTCAGTGGGGCACCCCTCTCTACTCATGACAGGCATGTCAATATTAGCCAGACTCATGAATGGTGACTGCAGGGGTAGGTGAGAATAAGTGCCGCTGCTGTCACAGGACATCTCTGGCGGAAGAAGATGAGGGTCATATTTTACACACACCTTTTGTTGTAGCAATTCCAATGCTAGAAACTTACTCTATAATCTACAGGCAAAGGAGCCTCTGCAGACTGGTTCAGTGGCTTAGAATAGGTAAAGAAGCCCATGACTATGTGTGAAAACCTGAGTTTAGTCTTCAAGGAGTAGAAGGAGAGACCAGAATCCTGAGATTTGTCCTCTGACCTCTACACATGGGTCAGGAGTTCTTCCTGAGAGGAAGAAGCCAAGTTGGTCTATAGGCTCAGGTCACTGGGACCTGTGGACTGTGTCTGTTAGGTATGGTGAGTTTTCCCAGTCTTCAGACAAGATGACTGAGGTCAGTGATGTGAGTGAACCATGCCCACCTTGCCTGCCAAGGAAGATCCTCAGGCTTGCTGAAAGTTTAGCTCTATCTATATATAGTCATTCTGGGCCTTGACTTCATCTCAGATGAGAGTGAGGACCTCTGCATTCTGGGGATGTTGTAAGATAATTGGGCCCCACAAAGATGATTTCACATGAACTATGACAAAGGCACCAGGCTGACCAACATCAACCAAAGATCAGATTTGGACTACAAACTGCTCAGGACAATTTCAAGGTGGCTAGCTGAGATGAACCAGCTTCATAGACTACTCTAGCCAGGACCTGAGACAAGCTGTGCACTTTCCTGTTATACAGAGACTGGACAAAATATGATACAGCTACTTATTTTAAGAATTGACAATTAACAAGATCCCCTAAAGATGCCATAGATAGCAATAAATAAATTTAAAAACATGGCACCCACATTCCCAAGAAGTGGAGTAGGTGGTTTTTGGTCTTACAATGGGTTATGAATGATTGTCATTGTTTAGGGTAATTGGTAAAAATTGTTACTGGTTATGATTAGAAAAAAAGCTAAATAAGAGATATTAGAATCAAGGTTCTTGTTTTAAAAAAAGAGAAAGAAAAAAGGGATACAGATAAGACAACAGCCTTGGTTGTGGTGGTAGGTTCTCAGTTGCTATAGAACTTGTGAGATAGAGTGAATGCTCACTACGTGTGGCTTGTCACCCAGTGTACTTGTACTAAAGGGTGCATCTGAGGGTCCTAAATCTAGAACAGAGATCCTCAAGGTTGGAAGCAAATACAAACCAACTCCCCAGGCAAGGCTATCCATATTCCCTTCTATCTACAATCCTTCCATGGATTCTCCATGGCCACTGCCATAAGGTCCAGTCCTTCCTGACACCTTGTGACTCATTGGGATTTAGGTTCTGCTGATCTCTAACTTTATCCAGCCTGCCACCCCTCACCTATTTCTCATGCATTCCATGGCCTTCTCTCTCCCCAGGTTCCCCTCTGCCTTTGCTCATTCCATCCTCCTGGTCAGATGCTCCTCCTGCTCTTCCGGCTAATAGCAGCTCTTATTTCTCATTCAGGTCCACCTGTGACTCTTTAACCTTATAGCCCTAGCTAGGAGCCCGTATACCTGTCCTGTCTGGTCCTCACCAATCTTGTGGTTTCTTTCTCCTTTACTCTCAATTGCCTTATTTGTCCTATTTCACCACAGTGATGGCACCTACACATGAAGGCACCTAGCATATGTTTATTGGCTTGAGACCGATTGGGTGTCACTTTGTTAGAATTCTTTTTAAATTTTTATTTTTAATTATGTGTTTGTGCTTGTATGAAGGTGTATGTCAGTGAGTGCTGAAGGCCAGATGAATTGGATCCCCGTGGGCCTGGAGTTACGGGTGGTTGTTTCACAAGGGCCCTCGGAGACTGCTCTCTGAAGAGCATCCTACACTCTCAACTGCTGAGGCGTCATCTCTTCAGCCCCGGCAATTAGCCTAATAGCCACCCACATCCCCATTGAACAAACAAGGACCCTGATGATGGAGGCTTCCACTGTGAGTCAGGGCCAATTGAGATAGCAAAGGCTGGGTGTGGCTGCATAATGGGAGGTAGGTTCGTGGGTCATTAGGGAGCTGCAGGGCTTTAATGGGCACACAGAACACCAGAGTGGGAGGAAATGAGCACTCAGGGGCATTGGACTGGCAACAGGGCCATTGCTCATTCTTCTTTGGATTTGGAGACTCTGGAAAAGGCTCCACTATGCAGTGTGGTGTGGTTCCAGGGCCACCAGGATTTTAGGCTCAGCACTAAGTACACATTCTATTATCCCATTAGCTTCCAGCATCCTGAGGTCATAGCTCCCACCTTTCCCAGTTCACTGATGGAGACAGGTCTAGAAAGGCTGAAGGATCTTGGGACAGCAAGGAAGGCAATAAAGCCAAGGAAAGGGGTAGGTCAATGTTCAAAATTGGTACACAGGCAGATGTCATAGTGGACACCAGTCTGCCTCCACCAACTGTCCTAGAGCCCACTGGGCCATTGGTCACCCCTCCAACCAACATGTCTGACACTTTTTCTTTCCTATGTGACACTTTCATTACCTCCTCCTTGCTGGGCATCTCATTTTCCAGCTGTGGTTTGCTGTCCCAGAGTCTTTTGGAAACAGTCTGAAAGCTCAAGGGGTGGGGTCACAGCTGAGCTTTGCACTAAGGGCTCATGTCAAAAAGAGTGATCCAACTGCTCTGACCAACTTATACCCATCCTTCGTGCCAGCTTTAGAATTTCATTGCTTCCCTAGAGTCCTCCTAGCTCAGCTTAGACACTCTTGAGTTCAAGTTGATTTTAATAGCCTCCCTTCCCCTTTGTATTGGGCTATTGATCTTCATTTTGCAGACTGACTTTGGCTGTGAAACACTGTGTCTTGGAAGGCTGTCAGAGGCTCATTTAGGCTTACGGCTTTCATTAGCACAGTTAACGTCCTGTATGTTGCACACATATTTCTTCACATGTAGTCTCTCTCTAGTTTGCTATCCAGATGGTTTTAAAATCAAGGAAGCTGCTGTGTTTGCCTCGAGCTGGTTATTTTAAATTTCAAGATTGCAGCCTCGGTCAGAAGATAAGTGAAACAGCTGGCCGAGTTGATTTGCCTGCGACTTGCCAAATACGAAATGAAGTCTCTGTTGATAATTTCCTTTGTTTTAAATAATTAACACAATTACCAATTTCTATTTCTCTTGGGATGCCTCAGAAGTGTATTTAAGTTAATTTCCTCCCCTGCTTTTGTGTGTGTGTGTGTGTGTGTGTGCACGCGGGCATATGTATTTGTGTCTACATAGTGTGAATGTGAGGACCTGTGCACATGGATGTGCAGTCATGTAGAAGCCTGAGGTTGACACCCATCTTTCTTAATCTCTCTCTTATCCTTTGAGATGGGATCTCTTACCCACTGGTTTGACAAGATGGCCCAACAGGCCCCAAAGAACCTCTTGTTTCCAGCTCCTCAGTGCTGGGGCCAGATATGAGCCACCGTGCCAGGGGTTAGAACTCAGGCTCTTAGGTTTGCATGCCAGAGCCGCCTCCTCAGCCTCTTCCCATGTTCACACTGGCTTTTGTAACTGCTATCTGTTTGAACTAACCCATTAGGAGGTAGCTGGGATTTTTTTTTTTAAACTTAATTAATCTGTATCTAAATGGTAACCTGTCATCACAAAGTAGATCACTATAGATAAAAGCAAGACCTAAATTAGATACTTATACACAAGAAGTAAGAGAGTGAGAAAACCAAACAAATGACAAACAGTGAGGCAATGGGTATTCATTGCCCACCTCAAGCATAAGTTGTTGAATAAGAAGATTCTTTTTTTTTTTTTAAGCCAGAAATGGCTGTGGAGGGAACTGGTCCCAGCAGCTAGAGGGCTGGTCTGGGACGTGTGGCATCATGTGTTCCATAGCCTCGTGCCTGTCATCCTGGTGAAGACATTTTCAAATACAGACCATGAGAGAACAAATGGGAACAATCAGCGTCCCCATTAGAAGCCACCCAGGCTGAGCTGTTTTTCTTGGGCCCCTGCTGTGCCCTGATTTCCTGATTGCTCAGGGCAACAATAACAAAATCCTGTGATTCTGGTGCAAAACCAACCAGATTGGGTTGAACTAGCCCAACCATCGTTCCTAACAGGCAGTATTTTGCTCCCAGGAGACACTTAACAATATCAGGAGATACTTTTGGAATTTTGTGACTTGGTTGGGGAGGGGGTTGTAGTGTTGTAACAGCTGCAAGGCCAGGGCAGTCTCTTCTCCAACAAAGAAACTCATTCCGAATGTCAACCAGGCAACTAGTGGGGATCTATCTGCTCTACAGCAGAAAAGCTCTTGGGTCAGATTCTCCTCAGCTCAAGCCTCAAGACTCCTGGCGAAAGTCCTAAGCCCAGCACTATGTTCTACCCAGTGCTTTGATCAAAGTCCACTCTACCACTGGCACCATCACCAGATGACTAAGTCCTTTGCATTCCTGAAAGGGAACAGAACCCAGTTAATTAATCAAATACACAACTCATTACTTGAGGTGAGGCATGCCTGTGTGCCTTCTCCAAGTTCTGGAAACTTTAGGTAGAATAGCACACCAACCCCTTTGCTAAGGAAGTTCAGATTGTACGAAGTGATCACACAAATCCACACATTTCCACGGCTTCTCAGCCTCCACACTGTTGTCCCCTGCTCCTGCCCGCCCAGAGCTCTGGAGAGAGCAAGAAGAGTGGAGGAGATGTAGTGAATCACCACCATGGCCAGGACGGGCTCCTCCCTCACCTGCCCCTGGTGTACCTTCTGTTCTTATTTGCTAGGAAGCCGACAGGGAGGGAGGACGTTAGTGGATTTTATGTTAGGATGGCTCTGTGCTTGAGGGCTAGCTAGCTATGTGAGCCTTGATTTTCACTTAGCCAGAGAAAACAGGCTCTGATGGATAAACTTTGGATGCATGCATCTGGGGGTCTTCAAGCTTGCTGCACTCCTGTTTCCCTTCATTTCCCTCCAGGGCCCTTCATCCTTTCTTAAAACACTTTGTGTAGAAATTTGGGACTAGGAAAGCAAAGCTGTGTTGAAGAACTCTGGTGCCCAAATCTACCTATGAAAGGGTCTGAGCATGCTTGAGGTGCTGCCACAAGACCTCAGGGTTTAGAACACATGCTACTGTGCACTGCAGAGTTTCTGGGTGCCAAGTAGTGCCTGGCAACGAGCTGGGGACACTGCAGCTCACCCTCTGTACTTTACAGTAATCCTAGACAAAGGTGGGGTTTTCATGTTCATCTTATCGGGGAGAAAGCTGAGTCCTGGTGGGTAGGCACACAGTCACAGGGTTGATCTGGACTTCCAAGCCACTAAGTTTGACCAGGGCCAGAACTCTTAGTTTGTACCTGGGGTGAGCCCAGAGTTTGACACATTCCTACCACTGCAGTCTCTCTCTTTTTTACCATGGGCACCTGGGACTATCACAGCTGGCAAAGCCATGGGGGCATTGGTAGAGAAGGTATTACCTCTTCAACCAAGGGTTCTTTCTTGAGGTTCTCATCTTCTCACTATCTGGTAGGTCTGTTGGGTATCATCCACGAGAAGCAATTATGTATTCCTGCCTTCCTTCTCTTCCAAGCTTATAGTAGAACACAGACTTAGCCATCTGTCGCTTTGGTGGGCAAGACCAACCCAACGTCTTGGTCTAAGTAACCTGGGCAACTCATTACTTGGGATAGTCTGAACTTTCTTGGAGCTCCAACACAAGGGGATGCTCTGGGTACCTGGAAGCCAGCCTCCAGGGGCAAAATCCACACACAGTCTAGTAGCCTAACTCCTCCATCAGCACTCAGAAAGATTTGGCGCAGCAGCACAGGGCAGTTACCCAGGCCCACTGTGGTCACCTCCAAGAGGTGGGAACTTTAGAAGGTGAGTTGATGGGGAGAGTGGTACCTACCTCCCGAGAACATCAGGATGCAGGCACAAGAGAGCATTGCTGCAGACATCCAGTCGGGGCTGGCAAGAGGATGAGGCAGGCTCCTGCTGCAGTGAACTGGGGAGGGCTGGGTCCTGAGCCCCTCGCCTGGGCTGAGCTCCTGCTCCAGAACTGGGGATCCTGGAGAGCTGAGCTGTGCACTCATAGTTCTGTCTGACTTACCAGAAGAGGTGAAGACTGCCTCGGAGCAGTGCCCAGCCCCAGAGCCGTACCCACTGCAGCTCTCATTTCCAGGCGACCCTCCTGTGCCCTGCCTCCAGGGTCCTCACCTCCCCAAGAGCCCTTCCTTACTCAGGGCAAGGAAGCTTCTTGACAAAGCCAGAGCGCTGTGCTTCTGCCCCATCGCACTCGGGTCAGGCTGTTCCAAGGAAGGGCAAGGGCCTAGGATGCAGAAAGTTCTTAGCCTTTCTGGGACCTGGACCACAGAACTTTCTGTTGAGGTCTTTCAGATACTCTTAGCGTGAGACCAGGGTAAAAGTGGCCAAGCCTGCAACGCTCTCTGCAATTAGGCAAAGCCTGGAATCATTTGGGACGCGTTTCCTTCCCCACCCCAACTCCTCCCCTGGCCACCACCCCAGCTGGAGTGAGCCGGTTTGGGGTGGCAGCATAGAGGCAAAGCAGCTGTGAGAACCGGCAGAATGCCTCCCAAGGGGTCCCCGGAGCTCACCAAATAGCATTGGAAGAGACATTTTGTGTGGCCAAAGAAGCCCTGTGGCCACCTGGGAAGGGGTCATGGGAAATAAGGATTTTATACAGGAAGATAGTGTTTCTAATAAAGTGGCTCTGGTCTGTTCCTCTCCACAGGGAGCTTTGGGCCATTGGGATAGCGGGCACCAGGCTGGTGGTGTGAGGGTCCCAGGGAGCATCTCCTTGTGTAGGGCTGAGAGAAGATTTAGGAAAGGGGGAGAAAAGGAGGGTGGGGGAAGGCGAGGGAGGGAGAAAGAAGAAAAGAGAAGAGAGTAGAGAATGGAAAGGATAGAAGAAAGCTAAGGAGGAATCACAAGCAGGCAGGATCAAGAAAAACAGGAAGAGGGAGAGGAGGGTCATCTCCTCAGGCAGATCTGTGTCCAGGCACGAGTTACAACAGCCAGCTTGGCCCTCAGAGGCTTCATGGGCTCAACTGCCGCACTTCAGTGGGCTGAGCATCCTACCAGGGACCCTAAAACACCTCGTTTCTCTTTCTTGAAGAACTGGGGAGTTCCTCAGGGGCTGAGGAACCCCAAATTCCTTCACCTCCACCCCCCACGACCCCCCACCCCCGGCTAGGAGCCATGGCTGTCCTTCCTATTCTCTGCAGAGGGAAGAAGGAAGGGCAAAAGCTCCCAGTGCCCTCCTTCTTGTTACCCTCCCTTCACACAGGGACGTGTGAGATCTGTCTATTTCCTTTAAGAAAGTGCTGTTTCTTTTGGTGTCTGTGGATTACTGAGCACAGCCTGAATTTTGTAGTGGACTTTGAAACCCACATCGTACAAGAGCCTCCTCCGGCCGACAGCTGTCCCTGTCACAGGAAGTTTGCTTAAGGGCCAGAGAAGAGCTGAGCATGGTGATTATTTATAATTTGCATAACTGCGATGATTTGTGGTAACTATGTGTCCATAAATTTGTAAAATTTGCCATTGCAGATTAAGATTCTCTTCTGCCCATCACAGGATGACAGGCCTCTGGGCCTTCTGAATCCAGGCATTGCAAGTCCCAAGATGTAGATAGCAATTCAAATATTAGTGGAGTTTTTCTCTTTGTTGTTTGTTTGAAAAGGGGTTTTGCATGGCTGCCCCAGGTGGAGTTATAATTTGATCTTTCAGAACTGACCATGCTGCTGTTAAAAGTAGAAGCCCCCCACTGAGGGTGGCTGGCATGATGGCTGTATTGGCTGATTTCTCTGCTAGAACTGTTGATTGCTGAGAACACAGGGCGACCACCTGTTGTGTTCCTCACATCCAAAGGAGCTGGTAGTTCTTGTTAGCTCCGAGTTACAGCCATCTCTCCAACCCCAGCGTGAGAAAGATGAGTTTTGAGTTTGGGCCATTGTCTCCAGCCCACACAGGTGGATAGCAGGAGGTGGTGGGACATTACTCAAGACAGTAGGGGAAGCTGGAAAAGACTGGGTGCCAGGGTGATGGGTGCAGACTCCTCACTCCAAAAGTGAGGAGGCAGGAGCAGGGTGGGTGGGTGAATGACCTGAAATTTAGCTGCTCGGAGACAATGCAACTTTTAGTCCAACACAACATAAAGAAAAAATAAAGTTAAAGGGGCTGGGACAGGTCAGTGGCCAACATGCTTGCTGTGGGAGCCAGTGACTTGCATTTGGTCTCTAGAACCCATGTAAAGGTGGAAGGAAGAGAACAAGCCACACAGAGCTGTTCTCTGACCTCCATATGTACCCCATGGCACCCCCATCCACATACACCCATGACAACAATAAATAAAATAAAATAGACACACAGAGTGTTTCAGAATTTTCCAGGGTAGACTACAGAGAGACCAAAGAAAGACCTCCATCCAGCTCCAGCTTGGGGATGAAATGATCTTGAGGGAGGTACAGGCATACAAATACTTATACCACCAAGTCCCTTGGTGGCTTTTGTGCACCACTGAAGAGTCCCTGCCAGAACACACACAGCTCATGTGTAACGCTGAGCCAGAAGAGTGTTCTGGATAGCTCTGAGCAGCCACCCTACCAAAGTATCTGCCCATCACAAAGAATTGTTGGGAAATGGAGAGGTTTGTGAAAGTTTACCCCTACTACCTTCACTAGGCAAAGTCAACAGTGGAGGCCTCCTGAGAGGGTCAGGCTGGTGGTCATTGTCGCTTTGATTCATGATGATGGTGACCATGTCTAGCCCAGAAAACAGCCACACAACATCGTATTTGAACAAGATTCTCCTGGTGGAGACCAAGGCAGAGAGGAGGAGGGACTGAAGCTTTGACCTATGGCTTCAAACTGACTTTACTTTTAAAAATAATGGAAGAAAAGAGAAAGTAAGGAAGAGGAAAAGACAGAAGGAGAGAAGAGAGGGGGAGGGGGGAGGGAGGGGAGGGAAGGGAGAGGGAGGGGGAAGGAAAGAAAAGAATAAAAAACTGCATTGTCTCAATCTTGGGTCTTGCAAGAGAAAAGGTGCTACACCCTACTCCTGGCCTCTTTCCTAGCTCTAGAATAATCAGGAAAAATCTCAGAGTCTAGAAGATCCAGAGTGGCTGTGTTGTTGGGGGGTCGGGGGGAGAAGCCCCATTGGGTGTTAGTGTGTTACCTCTCAGGGCACCATTGCTTTGGAGGCTGCAGACTCTGCTTTCCGGGTTGCAAATCACAGAGGGACTCTTTAGGGTATCAGAGCTTCTTTGGGGTAGTTATAGGGGGTTTCTTGACAAACACAGGGTGCTAGGGATCCCCCATGAGTCAGGCCTTTTTCTCTGCCTCCCTTCTAAAAGCTGCTTTCCCATCCTTGCCCATGTTAAAGATGCTGAGGGAAGATCGACCAAAGTCTTGCTGAGAAATGCTCTATTTCCTTTGCTCATTATCAAGGTGTCTGATCAAAGAAATGGTGTCCAGCTTAGATATCTAGTAACCAAATAAACATCCTGGTGGCCTCCTGGGCTGCTCTGGATGAATAGGGGCCAGATCAGGGCAGGATCCAGCCTTCTCAGACCTGAAAACTCCCCAGAAAAGAAAAGTTGAAGACCACATGGCTAGTGTGCAGTAGGGCCTAGCTGGGAAAGGTCTGGGGACTGCAAGTCTGGAAGCGTGCCCCTCACTTCTGCATTCTGAATGGCTTCTTGTCTACCTAATTCTTGGGAGGCAGCATGCAGAAACCCCTTTGGCTTCCTGAAACTTCCCTCATCAACCCTTATACCTGTCTTAGGCATTTTTTCTTCCTGCTTTATCTGGATGTGGTGTGTGTGGCTGTGGGGAAGGAGTGACATTGGAGGGCTTAGCTTAGTGGATATGTTTGAGTGAATAGATGGATTACTGGAATGAGAGAGTGGGTGGATAGGTGGACTGGGCTTAGATAGATGTGAGTGGATGGATGAAGAGGTGAGTGATGGATAGACTAAGGCTTAGCTGAATCAATGAATGGTAGATGGATGGATTGAGTGAGGTGCAGATGGATGGTTGGGTAGATGATTAAACGAGTGGATGGATGGGTGAATGGGTGGATAGATGAGTGAGTGGATGGGTTGAAGTTTGAATAGATGGGTGGATTGGTAGATGAGTATGTGGCTGGGTGGGTGGATGGGTAGATGAGTGTTGGGTGTGATGGTTGGTGGATGGGTAGATGAGTATGTGGCTGGGTGGGTGGATGGGTAGATGAGTGTTGGGTGTGATGGTTGGTGGATGGGTAGATGAGTATGTGGATGGGTGGGTAAATGGGTAGGTGAGTGGTGGATGTGATGGTGGGTGGATGGGTAGATGAGTATGTGGATGGGTGGGTAAATGGGTAGGTGAGTGGTGGGTAAGAGGATGGGTGGATGGGTAGATGAGTGAGTATATGGATGGGTGGGTAAATGGGTAGGTGAGTGGTGGGTATGAGGGTGGGTTTTGGTTGGCACTGTGCTTGTCACAATTGTTGCCTGACTAATGTGGATATTTCCCCTCACATTCACTAATTAATTAGTAACAATTTATTAATGAACCCTATGACTCATTAATTACCAGCCCCTAAAGTGTGGAGACACACCCAAGTTCTGGTCCTCAAGAGATGTTTTCCATAGTGGCAAGCCATGGTTCCTCACAGGAGCAGCGTCAGGGCCAAGCAGGTGAGTGACTGTTTCTACATAGTTAGAGCTTTGTGTCTTCCAGATTCTCCTTGGATGTCACTGTGCCTCGACCTCAGAATACAGGCCAGGCCCATAGTCTCACACCTTCACATGCTGGCAGAGTTGCTGTCCCAGGGAGAGCCCCCTGTTCACTCCCTTTCCAGTCTTCCCGCTGATGATGACAAGAAAGGGCATACTTCCTGAGACAGATTCTTCTGCTTTGTGGGAGGGAAAATAACGCCAAGTCCGTTAGTGTCCTTCATACCGCCAGTTATAAAGTATACTGCTATCCTCCCATGTAAAAATCAATATGGACTCCTAATACACTATCTTAAAAGCACAAAGTTTATTATTTCTCTTCCTTTATGAAATTAGAGTGCTCCCAATATACTGCTTGGAAATACAGAGAAAGCAGAATGAAGAAGAAATTGGCGGTCATATATACTCCCACTAGCCAGGGACAGCCACAGATGACCCCAGACATTCCAATCTTTTCTCGGTGACTCTCTACCTCTGTCCAAGTGTATCTTTATATCCTGTTGTAGCCTACCTACACATCTCCAAGGCTTGTCAAATCTCATACCAAAATAAGCTATTAATGGACCGACTTGTCCTTTGGGTTACTTTTTCAGCCCTTGTGGGACTATAAGGGTGTAATAGGAGGTTTTTGGCTTGGCCTAGTCCCAAAGTCCAGACACACCTGCAGCTGCTTTTCTCTCAGAAATGACTCAGACACTTATATTAATTTTATGCTGCTTGGCCTATGGCTCAGGCATATTGTTAGCTAGCTCTTACATCTTAATTTAACTCATTTTTATTAAACTGTCTTGTCATGGGGCCTGTGGCTTATCTGTGTTACTTTTAAACATGTTGATTTTTGGGCGGCTGGATGGTGTCTCTTTTGACTCCACCCTCCTTCCCCTATCTATGCTCCAATTTTCCTGCCTCCTTCGAAGATGCCTGCCATAGGCCAAGACAATTCCTTTATTATTTATAGCACACAGAAAAACATCTTCCTAGGGTCAAGGGCCATGAGTAGAGTTCAAGAAAAATAAAGGCATGCACTTTATGAGTTTTGATACTAATTTATTTTCATGTATGTATATGAGTACCACATGGTGTCCCTATGATGGCTAGTGAGTAACTATTGGGAGTTGACTTTCTTCCTCCATCACATGGTCCTGCAGATCCAACCCAAGTGGCCAGGCTTAGTGGTAAGTGTCTGTACCTACTGAGCCAACTTACCAGACACTTAAGATAGTTTTTGGTACTAGATATAGAAACAAGGCTTCAAACACACGCTAATGCACAGTATCACTGAGCTATGTCTATCCCCAGTGCTCTTCTTATTTGTCTTTTTAACATTTATTTATTTTTGTATGAATGTTTTGTCTGATGAATGTATGTACACAATATGCTTGCCTTGTATCCACAGAGGTCAGTGAGGAATGACAGATCCCTGGAACTGAGTGGTGAGAGCCTAACCCAGGTCCTCTGGAAGAGCAGTCTTAGCTGCTAAGGTATCCCTCCAGGCTTCTCTTTTTACTTCTCTTTTTGAGTTAGGGTCCTATCAAATTGCCCATGTTGGTCTTGAACTCACTTTGTAGCCCAAACAATACTTGAACTTTTGATGCTCTTGCCTCAGGCTCATTAGTAGCTGGGATGACAAGCTTGTGCTGGCCTAGGAAATTTTTCTTTAATCTGTAAAAACAGAGGCTATAATTATTATGCATCTAAGGATTTAAGACAATGTGCATATAATTAATTATATCCACCACTCACCTAAGTCATTATTCAAGCAAAAGTGATGGTCAAACAAAGCAGAAAACAAGAACTGCATTTCAAGGAGTTTCCCCTAACTCAGCAATGACATTTCAGAACAGAGTTACTGACATGGGAAGTATGCAAGACTTCATACTGTAAGTGAAGAAAGTTAGACTGAGGAAAGAGGCGCCCCATTGGTTTCTGTAGACCATGCTGCTAGAAAAGCTGGGAGATCTGAACGCTCGGTGATAAATTAGTGAGCTGTGGGAACAGGAAGCTCGGTGGGAGGGTGAAGCTGGAGTGACACCCACTCTTCATCCTCCTGTGTGTTTACCTGCTCACACCCGAGCCCCTCCAATTTCCTTTACTTTTTTTAATTTAAAAAGTTTATATATCTATATCTATCTATCTATATCTATCAATCATCTGTCTCTATCCATCTATCTATCCATCTATCTATCTATCTATCTATCTACCTATATACACCAAACACAGTTCCCCTTCCCTTCTCTCCTCCCACTCACCTCTCCCAGATTTACCCCACCCCATGGGAAAATGTTCTTTTGTGACCAAAGTATATTTTAGGTTGGATATTACTCAGCGGGTAGGACCCATTGTCTTAGACTTGCTGCTAATCTTACAGCTTTGTTAGGCAGCTGTTTGAAAAAAAAAAAAAAAAACCTGGTTTCTGTTTAGGATTTCAATCTGGAGTTTGAGGTTACATCAAGTGAACCCCAAATGCCTGGGAAGTGGTGTTGTAGGAAAGGGAATATGTCCCTCAGGCATCTTCCACTGTCAGCTCCCAGGGTGTGGCGGGGGTTATGCCTGGAGGGATCCCATCAGTTATTAGTGACCTGAATTCAGGAAGGAGAGGATGTGGTTAACTTTTCATTGGGCTGCCTGGTTTGGGGGTCTTGGGAATGATAGAAACACATTTCTGGAAGAGGGTAGAGGGAATCTCTTGAATGCTCCAAGCAGGACCCAGGCAAAAGAGCTTTTCAGTCCCTGTTTTCAGTTTACAGTTAGCTTCAGGGATTAGTTTCCATGCCCGCCCCCGCCCCCCAGAAATGGAATTTTTATCTCTTGATTCATGCTACAAGATAAAAATCCCTGTTTATCCAGCCACATGAATAATTGATAAGTACTTTCCAACTCGCCAGAATCAACTTAGCAGTCTTTGCTTGCAGCCTGGAGCCCCTGGCAATTTCCGGAGGTCCAGAGCCCACAGGTTCTGCTTGGAGTGCATTGCTCTCTGTCTCTCTGTCTGGGGGTGTGAGGTATGAGGTGAGGCTTATCTCTTGATCCAGATGCAGGGGCTACAGACTGAGCATCCACCAGGGCAACACAGTGAAGGCAGAGGCTGTCAGTGTCCAGCTAGGCTTTCTGAACTCAGGCCTGTGACAGGTGTGAACTTGGAGGGGGGTCTATCTGGAGCCTCCCCAGCTCTGGGCTTCAGGGTTTAGAGTATTAATTAATTCTAATCTGGTTCCTGATACTTTCAGCCAGGTCCAAGATATAAAGGCATTTTCTTTTCTACATATTTAATGGACTTAACATATAGCAACAAGAACCTGAGTTTTGGCTTTTTTATGTTCTTGGCTCTCTGGTTCAGGCCATGTGATAAAAGCCAACAGGGGTGCTGTTATTTCTTAGCAGAGCTGAGGTTTATTCTTTTAAGACAGGCCTGGACAGCTACCTGTTATATTTTGTTCTTGCTAGCTTTGAAAAAAAAAAAGGTTTATTTCTGTGTTGCTGAGGATCTCAGTCCTTCAAGGGTGAGGGAAATGTAACATGAGGTGGCAGAGAAAAGGCAGAATGCCCTAGGAAAAAAGGTTAACAAGATATTGTTCCTCTCATCCTTCCCTCACCCCCAGAGTCTTCCAGGCGACAAACATTTGGCTTTGATGTGGTCATGCGCTTGTGCCTTATGGCTGGCACAGGCTGTCATTGAGATCTGGTGGAAGTTGCCGACTTCTGCAGCTCTTGGGAACTGTATGTCTCACTGTGAGGGACACAGGACCTTGATTGAAGCCACTGGCATTTTTAAGCTGCAGGAGTCCATTCCCCTTTCTTTGAGACGAGGTGGGTAGAAAATGAACTGGAAGCTGATTGTCATTTATTTATTTATTTATTTTGCCCTGATTTGTTTTCTCAAAGCTCCAGGAAATTAAGAACCACACCATTAGTTTTAGCAAACAATTTAAACAAATTAAAAGATCTGCCCACATCCCTGAGGGTGGGTGATCTTCGATCTTGGTTTTGTGGTCACAGCCCTCCCTTTAGACACGTGATACAGCAGACATGGGGAGATCTGTGGGCGATACATAAAGACAGTGCTTCATTCTGTCAGACGCTGGCATCATAATGGCCCTAGGAAGAGGGAGAGGGGGGCTTCTGGGGGAAGCTGATGCATATCTGTCTGTGTACTTTGACTCTCATGTGCAGACCCCAAGCACCAGTGAAGTCCCTGGGTGGCCTCCCCCTTCGTCCTACCTTAGTGCAAAAGGTCTTGTTGGGCTTGAAGGGCTGTGGGGTTTGGAGGAGAAGAAGGTACTGTGAATTTTAATCACAGTTCTCCACACAGACTGTATGAGAAGAGAGAGAATACAGAAACAGTTCCTGCCACTCTGTCTCCAGAACAAAAGGGAGGCTAGGTGTAGGCCTTACTGCTCCTTAGGGACACATGCCACAGGCCTCTGACAGCAGTGTGGTACTTCATCAACAGTGTTTGGGGTTAAAGATGTATTTTAGTCAGCGTTTTTCTTGTTGTGAAGAGATAACAGGATCATGGTAATTCTTAAAAAGGAAAACATTTAACGTGTCTTACATTTTCAGAGGTTCAGTCTATTATTGTCATGGTAGGACAGGGTGGCATGCAGGGAGACATGGTACTAGAGAAGGAGCTGAGAGTCCTACATCTTGACCCACAAGCAACAGGAAGTGAACTATGTGTCACACCAAGTATAGTTTTTGAGCAAAGAAGACTTCAAACCTTACCCATAAGGTGATACACTTCCTCCAAAAAAGCCACATCTACTTCAACAAAGCCACAGATCCTAATAGTGCCATTCCCTTTGGGGGTCATTTTCTTTCAAACTACCACAAGATGTATGTTTGTTAAACTGTACTATCCTCTCCTGAGTGACTCTTCTGAGTATGGGGTAATGTGGACTGCACATGGAGTTCTGGATGATGCCGGCACTTAGTGATGAGGCATGGTGATGGGTACGTTGCTCATCACCACCATTGTCTCCACTTACCCCTGGCTTCTGTGTTTGTCCATCAGACAGTAAAGCAGCCTAGAGGAGGAGAAAGATGGAATGGGCTGGCAGTGAGGTCTTTTCTCTCTTCATTCATTAAGATGGGATCCACAGAACACCAAAACTTGAATTGTTCTACTGTTCATCCAAAACTATTGCTGGGCCCAAAGTGAGAATGGGCAGGCAGGGTTCTGATAGGCTTTTCTGCCAGCAAGTGAACAATGAGGAGGGATGCTGAGGGATGACAGAATCTGAAGCTGCCTCAGTCCTTATGCCAGGAGAGGAGAATCCTTTGAATCATACTCCAAGAGACCCCAGAGAAAGTGCCAATTCCTGTAGGAGATTCAGCGCCCCATAGGCTGTGATGCTTCCTATCTGTGGACACAGGAAGTACACCAGCGTTCAGGACAGAGGTCAGGGAAGGAGGCTGCAATGTTTACATGCTCCAGAAAGTGGGAAACTCTGCTAGAAGGCAAGTGAGACTCCATCCTGTAGGCTGAGGGCCAAGGTGGTATTTCTTACTAGAGATAGCTGATAGGACTTCAGATACTCTGTGGTCAGGGCAGGAAGTACCCACCAATTCGTTGCTCAGTGCCATTCTCTAAGGGAATGTCTCTGTTGTGCACTAGTGCACCACAGAACTGTTCAACACTAGCCAAGCTCTTCTTCATAAGGAACCTGCAGACTCAGAGCTGTTGAGCTAGGAGTCCACAAAGTGGACATTTACTTTGTTTATGTTGCCTTTAAAAAAAAATGTTGCTCACAGGCTTAAGAATTGGCACAGTGGGTAAAACACTCACTGTGTGTTCTGATCTCACTTCTGTTGCTGTGATGAAATACCCCAGCTCTACCATCCCCAATACTCTGACAAAGAATCAGCCTAGAGAAGAAGGCTTGTTTGAGCTCACAATTCCAGGCTCTTGTCCATTATGGCCAGGAAGTCACCGAGGTAGGAGACAGAGACAGCAGCTCATGGAACATCTGCATCAGAGAGAAGGAATGCACTGACATGTTTGTGCTCAGCTCAATTTCCCCACTCCATACCGTTCTGGACCTCCTGCCTGAGGAACAGGGCTGCTCACAGTAGGCAGGTCTTCCCAGTTCAATGAACATAATTAAGGCATTTCCCCGCAGATATTCCCACAGGCCAGCCCACTGTAGACAATCCCTCATTTAGATGCTCTATGCAGGTGATTTCAGCTTGTGTCGAGTTAAAGCTGAACGGTACATCTTGCAAGTCTAAGGACTTGAGTTTGGATCCTCAGAATCCAGGTAAAGCCAGACACATAGCTACTCAACTGTAAACCCTGCACTCCTACACAGGGATGAGGAGTGGGAGGGGAAGAGACAAAAGAATTCCTGGTCCATCCGGCCTGCGGTGCACAGAAACCCACAACAAAGAGATGGCCTCAACACAAGGCAGAAGGCAGGGACTACCACCTGAGGTTATCTTTTGACCTCCATGGGTGAGCCTGACATTTGTGAACATGTATGTATATATGTATATATGTAGGTTGTCCTCTACTTGCTATGGGAGATGCCACTTTGCTCTCCCCACCTCCATTTTTCTTGGATAAATGAAAGGAAAGCTCTATGTTTTGATGATGGGACACAGTGTGAAACCATGGGTACCCCAGCACCCTTCAAGTCTGAATGGTTGCAGTCTTGCTCTCTAGCAGTCCTTATAGCCAGTGGTGGTCTATATTCTGTAGGTGAAGCACAGGAAATGTTCACTCTGCAGAATGGCTCTGGTATGTATCTGAGCTCTATGTATGACATACCTTTGAATTGATGGAAAGACTTAAAGGTAGGAATATTGCCTGGTTTGCTGAGAGACAATATAGTTACTTCTAATTTTGAAGGTTTTAAGCAAAACTGCTGTTCAAAGACAATATACTTGTTTTTGTGTGGGTTGTTGTTCAGTTATCTTGGGCAAGTGTCTATAAAAATGAAGTTTCTGTGTTCTAAGCTGAATGTATGTTGAACTTTGTATGTAACTGCCAAACTGTCAATCAAACTGGCTGTCCATTTTGGAATACATGCTGTCTGTGGATGTAGACTGTATTTCACCTACATCCCCAGAGGCACTGTCAGAACCTTCTGAGTTTTCTTGGTCTTGTAGAATATAGTGAGGCTGTGCTCACTTTGGCAGCACATATACTAAAATTGGAACAATAAAGAGAAGATTAGCATGGCCCCTTCACAAGGATGACACACAAATTTGTGAAGCGTTCCATAATTTAAAGAGTTTCTGCTTTTGTCTCCACAGAAGATCAAAACCTGTGGATTGGTTCCAGGCAAATGTGGTTTCATTTGCCAAGGCCACCTGAATATTCTCAGCTTCCAAGATGCCATTTGAGATGATCCAGCTTCAAGACCCCATGAGATCAACAACATCCTTTGACAGCAGGAAGTAGTAAAAGAAAGAAAGCTACGTCCAGTTTTCCAAAAATATTACTTATTCACGTTTGTTTTCATTATAAATGGTTAATGATCATAGCTAATCTCTTTAAAAAAAAGTGGGAAGAATATGATATAGAAATGATTAGAAAAGATAAGTGGATTTTGGTTTATTGATATAAACTTAAGGTCAATTTTATTATGCTGTATGTATTTTTCTACTCTTAATTAAGGTATAATGCTGATGTAACTCATATAAAATTATAATGTGTAATTGAGAAATGCAGATTAATAGTTATCCTTGATAACCAAACTTATAGTCATGTTAGTTAGGTTTTTGTAGGTATGCAAAGATATATTTCAATTAGATAGGTAGTCTTCAAACACTTCAGAGACATGCAGAATATGGCATGTAAAATATTTTAAGAACTTAGACTTTTCTGGACAGTGAGACAGGTCTGCTCCTGGCAGCACCAATGTATTTCAGGAAAATGATGGGCATTGAAGAAGCTTCATGTGGAATTTACTTTGTGGCAACAGTTGGCCACTGGACAAGAAACTGTTCTGGTATTGACTGCTTGATAGTATGCTGTATAAACTGGATATGCAGGTTCCATAGGAAAGTGACCTCTGAACTTTGGCAGAACAAGCTGAGATGGTCCTTCAGGTTCCTGCTTTGCAGAAAAAAATTGCCAGGCATCCTTCTGGACACAAGGAGAAGCGACCGATGGACTATGTCAGGTTTCCTGCATCATTGAAAGGTATGCCAGAGACTTTGGGCCATAAAGGCTGAAGATGGATGCCCCAACATTACAAAGGAACTTTGGGTGACTGTCCAGGCAGACAGGTATCATCTCTGTCATTTTCTAGACTTTGGAAGTTGCTTGCACTTCCTGTTTATTTGTATAATATTATATCCTTCTGTGGTCTTTGATGTGGTTGAAGGTTTGATAATTATAAGTATAGTTCTTTTTAGTTTGAAAGGTATGTTAGATGTGAAACTTTAGATTCACAAAGATAAGGTAGATAATGGAATATTCTCTTTAATTTTGTGAATACAAATAGACTGGATATTGTGACTGTAATTCTTGCTTGAGAGCTGTTCTGTATGTAATTTTGCTATATGGAAATTGAAACCTTCCTTTTTGATTAGATAGAAAATAGGAAATGTGGTAGAAATGCTCCCTGTATGATATAAATAAAGTAATTGGTTTGGCCTATGTACAGCACTGTAGAAGTGGGTGGAGAATCAGAGGACAGGCAGGTAGGAGAAGGGCTACGGTTAGGGTTAGGGTTAGTCAGTCTCCATCCGACCTCCGAAGAAGACAGACATGTAAGAAATACAGGTGAGCCACGGGCTGGGCCACATGGAGGGTAGGTTACAAGAAATGGGTTGAATTAAGATGAAAGGGCTAGCTAGTAATGTGCATGAGATATGGGCCAAACAGTATTAAGTTAAAAAAAGAGGAATATAGTGAGGCAACACTGCAGATTTAGTTTGTATTTCTCAGATGCTGAGCGTTAACCATATTATAAAGGGTTTATTTAGAGCTCATACATAGTTCATAAGAAAAACATAACGAATGATCTTTCATCAAAATTAATCAGGTATGATTATTTTTCCAAAAAACACTGTCAAAAAACTGAGTAAGAGTCAGACACGGTAGCACATGCCTACCATCCTAGCATTGAGAAGATAAAGGCAAAGAAGTATCAAGAATTAAAGGTCATCATCAACTTACAAAATAAGTTCAATACTAGACCTTGGCTTAAAAATATTAACATGAATGCTACTTCCACATGTGGTGGCATATGCCTTTAATTTAAACCGAGCATATGGGAGGTAGAGGTATATGGGTCTCTTTGAGTTCTATTCCAGCCTGATTACAAAGAATTCCAGACAAGTTAGGGCTACATAGTAAGATCCTGTCTCAAAACACACACATACATACAAACCCTAAACCAACCAACCAAACAAACAACAATATAAACTTCTAACGGGGAAAAATAAGCTGATGAAATGTTACTGAAAAGGACATCTAGTATGTAAGAAAGATATATGGTATATAAAGTGCAACAAAGAAAAACAGACATAAAACCATGTAAATATGGACAAAAAATAGAAGCAGGCATTTCATCTAAGAAGCATGATCCTGCACATGCTGTCTGGGACTTGGTCTGAATCTTCCTTTCCAAGAATCTTGCCCTAAAAGAAAGAAAGAAAAATTGTTTAGGAGGGAAAAACAAGGAGGAGCAGAGAGCAGCCCCGGTGAGTCCCAGAGGCTCTACATGGGATGAGGGAGAGATCAGAGGTCACAAACACCTCCCTGTCATGTTGCAACACTGCAGCCAGCCACTGTGGGGGTGGGTAGAGTGGGTTAAAATGCTCAGTATGTTTAACCCAAGGCCAGTGACAATTATACAATTTTAATAGGAATCCAGGAAGAGAAAAATGGAGCTAAATAAAGTAGAAGCATGGGACTTAGATTGGCATGTTCCAAGTACAGTAAGATGGGAAAACACAAAATAGGAAATGATAAAGTTTAGGTTCACAGTGTGTGTTGGTGTTTATGGGGCTATATGAGTTAGAGGGAGCTGTAGGTCACTCCACTTTTTACATTTTATTTATTAATTTATCATTAATTTTTAATTTGTATTTTGGTAGACGGTGTTTCTCTGCACAACTATGATTGCAAAAGAGTTCAAGGGAGCTTGCTCTGTATAGCAGGCTGGCCTTGAATTCAGAGGTTCTTCTGCCTAAGCTCCACCCATTGATGATAAAGGATTTAAATCCCTGCCACTTGAATCCAGCCCCAATTAGATGCTTTTCTTTATAAGACTTACTGTGGTATAGAGGCCTTCACAGCCACAGGACATTGACTGAGACAGATTTATTTGGTTGGTATGAACCTTTGATCATTGCTAGTGGGTAGAGTACCTTCCAGTACCATGATCAAAATAGTCAGAAGATGTGAAGGCTGTAGGTTAGCAGCAGATCAGATTTTTCATGTTCAGTGAGTTGTATGGTATTTTGCTTGAGTTCTGACAATTAAAGTTTTCTTGGAAACAGAGGGCAGTGATAGCCATTAGCTAACCATAGAGAACTGAAGGTCTGTACAGAGAGGAGACAGGAAGTGATAATGTGGAGTACAGACAGCATCTCAGCCCTTCTGGACTGAGGAACAAAAGAGTAAGAAGCTACTGGTGGCTACCTAATTGTTTCTCTGATCTTTCAGGTTTTTTACTCCAATATCTGACTCCTGGTTTTTATTGATAAGAGTAATTAATTTATGCTTTATATGGCATCTAACATGGGAGGCTATATATAAGACTATATTTCTTGCCCTGACTGTCTAGTCACAAATAAACACACATAGGCTTATATAAATTATAAATGCTCAGTCAATAGCTCAGGCTTACTACTAGCAAGCTCTTGCATTTTAAGTCAACATATATTCCCTATTTATGCTCTGCCACATGGGAGAATCTTTATTAGCTTGGCAAGTTTATCTCCTGCTCCCTCTGTGGCTGGCTGGCAATTCCTGACACTATCCTTGTCATTCCTATCATTCTTAGTTTGAAACCCACCTATGCTACCTGCCTGACTCCTGACCAATCAACGTTTTATTAAACCAGTTCAAGTGAGAAATGTTTACAGTGTCCAAGAGGGTTATTCCATAGCATCTACCAGAGCCTGTGGTAATGGAGAGAGTAGTTTAATATTCTCAAAGTGTTTAATCCCAGGCCATTGACACAGTACAAATGTTAATGAGGATCTAGTAGGGGAGAGATGGAGCTAAGGTAGAAGCAGGGGACTGAGATGGGCATTTTCTAAGTATAATGAGATGACAAAACACAAAGCATGAATTGCTAAATTCTGGATTACAACATATATTGGTAGATTTCCATACCTTACATGTTAGAGGGAGCTGTAGGTCACTCCACTTTTTATATTTTATTTGTTTATTTTAAAAATATATTTTTTTCTCTTTTTTTTTTGTTTTGGTTTTGTGTACAAAGATTTTTTTTATATACCCATGGCTGTAAAGTATTACAGGTAAATGTGTTCTGTATGCCAGGTTGACCTCCAGTTCAGAGATTCTCCTGCCTCTGCTTCCTGACTGGTAGGATTAAAGGTGTGTGCCAGCACCTTCAAGCAGGTCACTCTCATTTTAACATCAAGCATGAGGAGAGAAAATTGAGCATCTATTGCTAACTTGAAAATAGACATAATAATTGAAACTTAAACCCCGAATCTCTATTGAATGATTATTGCTGTCATGCCATGAGGAAGTGGATCAAAGAGAGAACACAGAAAGTCTGCTCTTTTAACCCAAAACATGTATGCCGAAGACAGAGAAATAAGAAACCAATGTGACTGTCCCAATAAAAGTTTATTGATAAAGAATTGTAAAAGCCGGGGCTGGAGAGATGGCTCAGTGGTTAAGAGCACTGTCTGCTCTTCCAGAGGACCCGGGTTCGATTCCCAGCACCCACATGGCAGCTAACAACTGTCTGTAGTTCCAGTTCCAGGCAAACATCAAGGCAAATAAATAAATAAATAAATAAAGTTTTTTTAAAAAAAAAGAATTGTAAAAGCCAAGTGTTAGCCAAAGGGAGAATAAGAGTTCTCCTTTGTTTTACCTATTCTGTTGTTGGTAATGGCAATAATTACTTTTAAGAATAATTTTAATTTGTATAGAATAAAGATATTTTTCATATATTTATATATTCTGATCATGTCCCCCTCCCTGCAACTCTTCCTAGATCTTTCATAACTTCCATCACTCAAATCCACATCCTTTAAAAAAATCTTTTTCTAGTTACAAAACAAATGAACAATTACAAACATACACACAGTCAAAAAGGCTAGAATAGGCAAAAAGTCAAGCAAACAGGAAAAAAATAAGCCAAAGAAGATCCATAAGAAGGTGGAAAGATGTCTCCAGGGTTAAGAGCTCTGGCTGCTCTTGCAGAGGACCCAGATTCAATTTAGAGCAACTACATGGCAGCTCACAACTGTCTGTATCAACTCCAGTTCCAGGAGTTCTGATGTCACAGAGATATACATTCAGGCAGAACACCAATGCACATAAAATAAAAATATTTTTAAAAAAGAAGAAGATGCACAAGAAATATATACACAGGAAAACCTCACACTCTTGCACACACAGAAATCCTATAAAATTAAAAAAAAAACAATAAATGATGAAGATTAATATACAAACAAGGAAAGTATAAAGTTAAAAAAATTCTCACACAAAGCATTATGAGGCAATAATTCTACAAAGTACCACTGATTACTTTTTCTGTTGGCCATCTACTACTAGGCCTGTGTCTGGCCCCTAAGTGTGGATTTTACTGTTGGAGAAAACAAATTTTCTCTTGGGAAGCAGCTATCAATAGGAGATAGCTTTTGTTTTACACTTGGGGTTTATGTCCACCTCCCCAGACTAGTGCAGGCCTTGTGTATGCTCCTACACTGTACCTCAGGCCTGTCCTGTCTCAAAGGCCTTGTTTTCCTGGCGTCTTCTTTTCACTAGGGCTCTTACAATCCTGTCTCTGCTACTGAATGACTCTTTGTCCAAGAGAATGATTGATGGAGACATCCTCTCAGCTCTGTGTGGTTCAGGGTCTCCCACTCTCTGTACATTGTCTGGCTGCGGGTTTCTGTCTCTTCCCACTTACTGCAGGAGGATCTTCTCTGATGATGGCTGAGCAAGACACGGTTCTGTGAGTACAGTAGAATGCTTTGTGTCAGTTCATTGCCACATTTCTTTAGCAGAACAGTGGTATTTGATTTGCCCGTACGTCCCTGGGCTACTCAGTATCAGGTTCTGACAGACATGAATTCCATCTGGGTATGGGCCTTATAAGCAAGCAGGGAGTTGCATATTGGTTGGTTACTCCCACAAATCCTGAGCCACTATTGTATCTGCATATTATCAAGCAGCCCCAGATAAATGCTGTTCTTTGTAAGAGTTAGGGTAAGAATGTGTTTGTTATCTCAGGATGAGAGGGTACCAGCAGGAAGAACATGAGGCTGGTGAGAGCTGCATCATTACACCAGGTTTTTGAGAGGTGACTCAGAGGCCTGGCTATGTTGTGCAGTGGATGGACATGGGCCCCACACATTATCTGTGCCCTGGCCTGAGCTTGTGTTCAACTAACATGTTTCCTGAGGGGCAACATCTTGGCTTCATAAGATAGCCGCAGATAAGAGAGAGGTCAGAGGTCACAGACACCTCCCTGTCATGTCCCAGCAACGCTGCCAGCACGGGTGGCAGCAGGTGGAGCAAGTTAAAATACTCAATATGTTCAATCCTAGGCCCATGACACATGATAAAATATTAATAGGAATCTAGGTGGAGTGAAATGTAGCTAAAGTAGAAGCAGAGGACTGAGATGGAGATTTTCTAAGTACAATAAGACAGGAAAACACAAGACACAAAATGCTAAATTTTGTGCTCACAACTTATGTTGGTGTTTTTTTGGCGCTATTCATGTTAGAGGAATGAATATTTTATCCCGTTTTATATTTTATTTCTTTATTTTTAATTTTTAATTTGGGTTTGGTAGACGGTTTCTCTGTACAACTATGATTGTAGAAGAGTTCCAGGGAGCTTGCTCTGTATAACAGGCTGGCCTTGAACTCAGAGGTTCTTCTGCCTAAGCTCCACACCCATTCATGACAAAGGACTTAAATCCCTGCCACTTGAATCCAGACCCAATTAGATGGTTTTCTTTATAAGACTTGTTGTAGTATGGAGTCCTTCACAGCCACAGGACATTGACTGAGACTGGTTTATCTGGTTGGTGTGAGCCTTTCCCCTCTAGAAGTGTGTATTGTCCCTTCCAGTACCATGATTACTATAGTCAGGAAGGGGGAAAGCAGTACATCTGCAGCAGATCACGTTTTTCATATTCAGTGAGTTCTGTGATATTTTGCTTTAGTTCTGACAAAGTTTGCTTGGAGTTAGAGGGCAGTGATGGCCACTAGTTAACCCTAGAGGACTGGAGGACTGTACAGGGAGGAGACAGGAAGTGATAAGGTGGAATGGAGACAGAATCTCAGCCCTTCTGGACTGAGCAACTGAAGATATAAAATGTGTCTAGTGTCTACCCTAATGTTTCTCTGATCTTTCTGGTTTTTACTGGGAGATCTGACTCCTGGTTTATATTGATAAGACTAATTAATTTATGCTTTATCAGGCACCTAACATGGTGTGGTTATATATAAGCCTATGATTCCTGCCCTGACCATCTAGTCACAAATAAACACACTTCAGCTTATATAAATTATAAGTGCTCAGCCAATAGCTTCTACGTTTCATGTTAACCTATATTTCTTATTTTTGCTCTGCCAAGTGTAAGAACTGTTATTAGCATGGCAAGCTCATCTTCTGCTCCCTCTGTGGCTGGCTGGCAATACCTGACACTGCCCTTGTCATTCCTATCATTCTTAGTTTGAACACGCACCTATACTTCCTGCCTGACTCCTGACCAATCAACATTTTATTAAACCAATATAGGTGAGAAATCTTTACAGTGTGCAAGAGGATTAATCCACAGCAGCTGCCAGAGTCTGTGATAATATAGAGAGTGCCTTAAGATTCTCAAAATGTTTAATTCCAGACCAATGACACAGCATAAAATGTTAATAGGAATCTGGGAGGAGAGAGATACAGGTAAAGAAGAAGCAGGAGACTGAGATGCGCATTTTCTAAGTACAACAAGATAGGAAAACACAAAACACAAAATGATAAATGTTGGGTTACAGCATGTATTGGTAGATTTTCAGAGTATATGGACTAGAATGAGTTGTGGGTCACTCCACTTTTTATATTTTATTTACTTTTAAAATTTTAACGTTTTTACTTTCTACTTTTGTTTCATATTTGTGCACAAAATTTCTTTATATAGCTATAGCTGTAAAGTATTCCAAGTAAATGTTCTTTCTCCATGCCAGGCTAACCTCCAAATCAGAGATCCCCGGGACTCTGCTTCCTGACTCCTGGGATTAATGATATGTGCCACCACCACCACACATGAGCAGATCATTTCAATTTTAATATCAAGCACTAGGAGAGAATTTCAGCATGTATTGCTAACTTGGAAAAAGACAAAATACATGAAACTTAAACCATGAATCTCTACTGAATGATTATTTCTGTTATGTCATTGAAAAGTGGGTCATATAGAGAACACAGAAAGTCTGCTGTTGCTATCTGAAATAGGCATTCAGAAGAAACAGAAAGAAGAAACCAGTGTGCCTGTCCCAATAAATCTTTATTAATAAAGACAAGTAAAAACCAAGAGAAAGCCTAAGGAAGAATAAGAGTTCTCTTTTTGTAATCAGTTTATTTTCATTTTACCTTTTCTGTTGTTACTAATGGCAATAATCACTTTTAAAAAATAATTTTAATCTGTACAGAATAAAGATATTTTAAACACCATATATTCTGATCAGGTCCCCCATTCCTGCTACTCTTCCTAGATCATTACAAACTTCTGTCATTCAAATCCACACCCTTTTTAAAAATCTTCATCAGGGTTGGAGAGATGGCTCAGTGGTTAAGAGCACTGACTGTTCTTCTGGAGGACCTGAGTTCAATTCTCAGCATCCATGTGGCAGCTAACAACTGTCTGTAATTCCAAGATCTGACACCCTTACACAGTTATACATGCAGGTAAAACACCAATTCACATAAAATAAAATAAAAATAAATATTTAAAAAAATCTTTAGTTACAAAATATATAAATCATAACAAAAATGCACACATTCAAAAATCTAGAATAGAGCAAAAAGAAAAACAAGCAGAAAAAAAGAGCCAAAGTAGAAACATAAAGAGCTGGAGATATGGTTCAATGGTTAGAGTACTGGCTGATTTCTGCAGGCCTCTGGCTCAATTTCCAACAACCACATGTCAGCTCACAACTGTGGGTAACAACTCCAGCTCCATGAGTTCTGACAACATCACACAGACATGCAGGCAGGCAGAACACCAATGTAGATAAAATAAGAATAATTTTTCAAAAGAAGATGCATAAAAAACATATACATAGGAAAACCTCACACTCTTGCACACACAGAAATTTCATACAATATAAAATGAAGAAGCTTCATACACACGTACAAAAATGTAAAAAAAAAATTCTCACACAAAGCATTATGAGGCAATAATTCTCGAAAGTAACACTGAGTGCTTTTAGTGTTGGCCATCTACTACTGGGCCTGTGGCCTGCGGCTTAGTGTTGATTTTTCTGTTGGAGAAAATTAATTTTCTCTTTGGAAGCAGCTGCGATGGGAGATAGCTTTTGTCTTACACTTGGGATTTGTGTCTACCTCCTTGGACTAGTGCGGGTTCTGTGCCTGCTGCCACAGTCTGTGAGTCTAGCTGTAGCTCAGGACTGTCTTGTTTGCCTGGTGTCTTCTTCTCCCTGGGGCTCCCACAATTCTCCTCTCTGCTTCATGAATGACCTGGGCCCCAAGGGGAAGGAATGATGGAGACTTTCTCTCAGCTCTGTGTGGTCCATCATCTCCCACTCTCTGACATTGTCTGGCTGTGGGTTTCTGTTTGTTCCCATTTATCTCATGAGGAAGCTTCTGTGATGATGGCTGAGCAAGGCACTGTTCTGTGAATACAGAATGCCTTGTGTCAGTTCATTGCCACATTCCTTTAGTAGAACAGGGGTATTTGGCATGCTCCTAAGTCCCTGGCCTACTCAGTATCAGATTCTTGACCATCTGAGCCATGTCAGACATGAATTTCATCTGGGTATGGTCCTCATAAGCAAGCAGGCAGTTGCATATTGGTTGGTTAATCACACAAATGCTGAGCCACTATTGTATCTGCATATCATCAGGCAGGCCACCACTGCAGGGGTTGGTGGTTAAGTAAGAAAGGACTGTCTAGGCTTATAGACTTGAATGCCTTGGTCACAGGGAGAGGCACTATTTGAAAGGTACTATGAGGAGTGACCTAGTTGAGGAATTATATAGTGAGGGTAGGCTTTGAACTTGAAAAGCCCATGCCAAGCCTGAGCTACTTTTACTGCATCCTGTGTGTGGACCTAGGACTCTCAGCTTCTTCTGCCTGAAGGGCAACATGCTCCCTGCATCAATAACAATGGAAGTAAATGTCTGAGATTCAGGCAGCCACTGATACTTATTAGAGTTTCTGTGCTATGGAGTCTCTTCACAGCAACAGAACACTGACTGATGCAGTTTATCTGGATTGGTGTTAACTTTTATCCTCTGATAGTGTGCAAAGTACCTTCCAGAACCATGATCACTATATCCAAAAGGGGTGAAGCTGTAGGGCTACAGCAGATCAGCTTCCTCGTGTTCAATGACTTGTTGCTGATATCTCGAGCAGCAGGGCATTAATGTTGGTTTTGGCAAGCAGCCAATGACTTTAATATTATCGTGAGATATTTGGGAGATTCTGTGTTTAGGTGGCCAATAGCTCAGCTAATGAATTAGATGCAAACCAATCCTGGCCCTGGGGTTTTATTCAGTGATGAGATGTGGATGTGTAATTGGGACTTTGTTTACACTGTTGTTTCATGATTCACCTTGAGTTACTATTATATACAGATATTTATGTTTATATGTGTATTTTACATTATTACACATACATATAATGTGTAGATAATTCTATTGTAGATTTTCATCTCTCCCTGGATCACGTTCCATCCCTATCATCATAGTTCTTCTCCTGTAAGTTTCTCTCTGTATGTGTTGCTGTTGCTTTCATTATAAAGCTCACTAATTTCTGTTAGTGCTGCACATGTACATTCTGGGCCATTCAGTGGGGCATGGCCACTGTAATAGATTGTAGTGGGATTATGTTCTGCTACATTGTAAATATTTGCCCCTCCTATTGTTTTAACAAAATGCTGATTGGCCAGAAGGCAGACAGGAAGTGTAGGCAGGGCAGCAGACTAAGAAATTCTGGGAACCAAAAGAGCAGAGCAGAGATGACAGCAT
>PVIH01020031.1:0-33641 GCA_004025045.1 Sigmodon hispidus | reverse complement strand
TTGTATCTTTAAAGTTAATGTTCTACAACATAAATGAAAGTAACACACCTTAAAATAGTATTCTACAGCATAACAATATATTTGCTTTTCAAACTTTCTAGTCATACAAGGAAATGAAGCCCAAAATTTATTCATTCAAATAAGCTAAAAATTCCCATTTTACAGAGAAATTGGAACCCATTTATTCTCAAGGTATAAGCTTCAGCATTTAAAAATATATTTTAAATTCTTTCATCTCCCTAAGAAATTATCACAAAATATTAAAGTCATTTCTTCTCATTGAAGATAGATATTTATTTTATTTATCTTTTGACATTTTCTCACCTGTATATTCTGGTATTTTGAGTTGACATATATACTTGATTTCTGGCAACAGTTTATAGGTGGCAAAAATATGTAAGATAATTTAATAAATTTTGATATATTTTAGGGACAAAGGTATTTTTTTTGAAATTGAATGGCATGTAACTTCAAGGATATCATACTTACAATTATAATAGTTTTTGAGTTGCACAACTTGCATGGTTCTTTACAGTGATCTGCTTTTATTTCAGATCAAACTTTGTGACATGAATGTGGACAGGGACAATGGCATTAAAGGAGGTTTTTCTTTCAGCTCCTATAGTTTAGTGAGGAAAACAAGTATTTAAAAGGCATTATAGTATATCCTTTGACAAAACAATGTAAAGTCTTTTTATCTAAGCAGTAGTCTAGTTAAAATAGGAAAAATAAAATTGAGCAGTTATAATTAGTAGACATCCTGAGAAAAATTCAAAATGCACAGTAATATGCTGTTTTCTATACTCATGCTATGTATTAATGTAATAATTTAATCACAAGAAATTGTATTTGCACATATAAGCTATCTGTTCATTATAGCATTCTTCTTGCTTATGGTGAAGCCACATATATCAAATAAAATACTGTTTCCCAGTAACTGTCTCAGGCATTGTCTTGACTCTGCCTCCCAACACTACTGAACTATGAATTAAATTTTAACTTGCTACTTGAGTATTAGTGCATTCCTTAGTTCTTGATATTTCTGAGAATTTCAGATTTCCAACCAAAACTCAATGTCCTTTTCTGTTCTACAGCTATGGCTGAAGTCAACTTCTAACCCTTTACTTTGAAAGTTCAGCATAGAAATACAATGTGTACATATCACATGAATGCTGATTTTATTTAAGTCAAGAGTTGTAGTGGGATTCAGGTGTTACCCAAGGAAGCATTAGTGACGTCCATGAATCCTATTGACCTCTGAAGATCCAGCTTCCAATAGGGAATGGCCAGGATCCATTGAGACCCAGGAACACTGACTTGCCTTCCTTTTTGTTCCTGCTTTTCTCTGGGAAAAACTGAACATCAAACATGGAAAGTTCTGACTCTCGTAGAATTGCATTAAGGTTGCCTTGTATAAGTGAGAGATAGATTAACCCTTTAATAAATATTAATCCATATATGATATATTTCATTTGAATAATTTTGGATATATATGGTGCCAAACTTGGGTTTATCCCTCGTACTCGCTGTGCCATGAGACACAGACCAGAAGAAACTCCATCCACGTGGAGCAGCCAAGTCTGGACCGACATGTCTGGACCTGTATTCATCAGCCCATAGTTGGGAGCTGCAGTTACCGCTGGCCTTTTGATGTGGGTTTTTGTTTTATCACTATAATTGTATAAGCCCTTGGTCTTATTTAGTTTCTTTCTTTAATATTTTAATTTATTATTTGGTGATTTTATGTAATGCACCCCATCAAACTCAGTTATCAGTCCTCTTAGTTTCATACGCACTCTTATGATCTCCCCATTTAGAGAAAAGAACATTCATTATGCTCATTTATTTACTGGAGCATAATTAAACTCCTTGTAGCCAGACTCTTAAAGACAACAAGTCTTTCCTCACTCACACCCCTGCCAGAGTCCTTCAACGCAGAGATGAAGAACTGTGTCATTTAGCCATGTTCTAGCTATGAGCTCTTGTATACAATGACATATTTTTTCCTTTAAAGTACACTAATGAGTGAGTACATCTCCTGCTTATCTTTCTGGGTTTGTGACACCTTGCTCAGGAGGATATTCTCCAGTTCCATCCATTTGCCTCAAATATTATTTTTTTTTATTTTTTGTTTTTTATTTTTTTTATTTATTTTGTGCTTATCAAGAAAAACAGTAAAATGAATTTAAAATGCTGAGAAGTTAACAATAACTATAAAGAAGATAAAAATCATAAGCATGACTTATCAAGGGTAATAATGCAAATAAGATTGCTGAACATATATTTACTTTGTGTTCAGCTTACCCTCTGGATTTTTTTTCCATTCCTGTATATCCTTATTCAAGATCCCCTTTCCCTCCCACCACATCAGGTCACTCCTTCCTCTCCGCAAATCCCCATCCCCTCCCTGGGCAGGGAGCAGACAGTCCTATGGTCCCACTGACCCAATAATGCTTGGATCAGTCTCCACTCCTGACAAATCCAGTTTTGTCGCCCCTCCCTCAAGAGTGAGTCAGGTGTTCCTATAGTTGGAGTGGGATCCTAAGGGTCAGTCCAGGGTGTCTCTGATCCCAAGCTGTTCGGTGGTTGTGGTTTGCCACTTGGGCATGCTTGGCTTTTTTTCTTCTTTGTTTGATTAGAGACCACTAATGAGTGAGTACATTCCCTGCTTATCTTTCTGAGATTGTGATACCTCGCTCAGGAGGATATTCTCCAAATCCATCCATTTGCCTGCGAATTTTAAGATATCATTTTTTCTTACTACTGAATAGTATTACATTGTGTAGATGTACCACAGTTTGTTAATCCATTCTTCAGTTGAAAGACATCTAGGTTGTTTCCAGGTTCTTGCTATTACAAACAATGCTGCTATGAACATAGTTGAGCTAATACCTTTGGAGTGTGATTGTGCCTCTTTAGGGTATACACCCAGAAGTGGTATTGCTGGGTCCTTGGGGAGATTGATTCTTAATTTTCTGAGAAACCGCCATATTGCATTCCAAAGTGGCTGAACAAGCTTACACTCGCACCAACAATGGAGGAGTGTTCCCCTTGCTCCGCATCGTCTCCAACATAGGCTGTCATCTTTGCCTTTTATCTTAGCCAATCTACCAGATGTTAGGTGGTATCTCAAAGTTGTTTTGATTTGCATTTCTCTGATGGCTAAAGATGAAGAGTATCTTTTCAGGTGCCTTTCAGCCATACTTAGTTCCTCTGGTGAGAATTCCCTTTTTAGATCTGTATTCCATTTTTTGATTGGGTTATTCAAGGTATTGGGCTTTTTATATATCTTATATATCTTTATATATCTTAGAGATCAGTCCTCTATCACTTGTAGAGTTGGTGAAAATCTTTTCCTATTTTGTAGGCTGCCGTTTTGTCCTATTGACAGTGTCCTTGGCTTTGCAGAAGCTTCCTAGCTTCAGGAGATCCCACTTATTGATTGTTGGTCTTAGTGTCTGTGCCACATGTATTATATTTAGGAAGTGGTAGCCTGTGCCAATTCATAGAAGTGTATTTCCCACTTTCTTTTCTATCAAGTTCAAAGTGGCGGGGTTTAAGTTGAGGTCTTTGATCCACTTGGATTTGAGTTTTGTGCAGGGTGACAGGCTCGTATCTATTTGCATTTTTCTACAAACTTCCATCCAGCTATGCCAACACCATTTGTTAAATATACTATCTTTTTTCCATTGAATGTTTTGGGCCTCTTTGTCAAAGATCAGGTGTTCATAGGTTTTTGGGTTAATGTCTGGATCCTCAATTTTATTCCATTGGTTCACAAGTCTGTTTTTATGCCAGAACCAGGCTGTTTTTATTAATGTAGCTCTATAGTATAGCTTGAAGTCAGGGATGGTGATGCCTCCAGAATTTCTTTTGTTGAGTAAAATTGTCTTGGCAATCCTGGCTTTCCTGTTATTCCAAATGAAATTGAGTATTGTTTTTTCAAGGTCCAAAAAATATTGTGTTGGGATTTTGATGGGCAGTGCATTGAATCTGTAGATTGCCTTTGGTAGAATTGTGATTTTTACTATGTTGATCCTACCAATCCAGGAACATGGGAGAGATTTCCATTTTCTGATATCCTCTTCAATTTCTTTCTTCAGTGATTTAAAATTTTTGTCAAATAGTTCTGTTACTTCTTTGGTTATAGTTACTCCAAGGTATTTAATACTATTTGCAGCTATTATGAAGGGTAATATTTCCGTTATTTCTTTTTCAGGTTTTCTATCTTTAGTGTATAGAAGGGCTACTGATTTCATTGAGTTAATCTTGTATCCTGCTACATTGCTGAAGGTGTTTATCAGCTGTAGCAGTTCCTTGGAAGAACTTATGTATACAATCATATCATCTGCAAATAGAGATAGCTTTACTTCTTCTTTTCCAATTTGTATCACCTTAATCTCTTTTCCTTCCCTTATTGCTTTAGCTAAAACTTCTCGAACCATATTGAATAGATAAGGGGAGAGAGGACATCCTTGTCTAGTTTCTTACTTTAGTGGGATTGCTTTCATTTTTTCTCTATTAAGTTTGATACTGGCTGTCGGCTTCTTGTAAATCACCTTTATTATATTTAGGTATTCTCCCTGTATCCTGATCTCTCCAGGGCTTTAATTATAAAGGAATGTTGGATTTTGTCTAAGGCTTTTTCTGCTTCTAAGGATATGATCATGTGGTTTTGTTTCTTTAGTTTGTTTATGTGATGGATAAGATTTACAGTTCAGCCCTGCATTTCTGGGATGAAGCCTACTTGGTCGTGGTGGATGATATCCTTTATACATTGTTGGATACGGTTTGCCAAAATTTTGTTGAGAATTTTCACATCAATATTCATGAGGAAAATTGGTCTGTAATTCTCCTTTGTTGTGTCTTTGAGTGGCTTGGGTATTAGGGTGATTGTGTTCTCATAAAAGGAATTTGGCAATATCCCTTCAGGTTCTACTGTGTGAAATATTTTGAGGAGTAACGGTAGTAATTCTTCTTTGAATGTCTGGTAGAATTTGGCACTGAAACCATCTGGAACAGGGCTTTTATTTTTGGGGAGGTTTTTAATGACAGCTTCAATTTCCTTAAGGGTTATAGGCCTGTTTAGGTAATTAATCTGATCTTCATTTAATTTTGGTAGATGGTACCTGTCCAGAAAGCTGCCCATTTCTTCTAGGTTTTCCATTTTTTGGAATACAGATTTTCAAAATATGATCTGATAATTCTCTGTATTTCCTGGGTCTGTTGTTATGTCCCCCTTTTCTTTTCTGATTTTGTTGATTTGAACACTCTTTCTCTGTTTTTTGATTAGTTTGGCTAAGGGCTTATCTATCTTGTTGAAATTCTCAAAGAATCAACTCTTAGATTCGTTGATTCTTTGTATTGTTCTTTTTGTTTCAATTGTATTGATTTCAGGTCTAAGTTTGATTATTTCCTGCCGTCTACTCCTTCTAAGTGAGTTTGCTTCTAATTGTTCTAAGGCTTTCAGCTGCACTGTTAGGTCTCTAGTGTAGGATTTCTCTAGGTTTTTCATATAGGCATCTAGTGCTATGAATTTTCCTCTTAAGACTGCTTTCATTGTGTCCCACAAATTTGGATACGTTGTAGATTCATTTTCATTGAATTCTAGAAAAACTTTCATTTCTTTATTAGCACTATGAATTTTCCTCTTAAGACTGCTTTAATTGTGTCCCACAAATTTGGATACATTGTAGATTCATTTTCATTGAATTCTAGGAAGGCCTTCATTTCTTTCTTAATTTTTTCCTTGACCCAGAGATGGTTCATCTGCGTGATGTTGAGTTTCCATGAGTTGATAGGCTTTCTTTGGGTTTTCATGTTGTTGAAATCTAACTTTAGGCCCTGGTTGTCCGATATGTTATAAGGGATTATTTCCATTTTTTGTAGTTGTTGATATTTCCTTTATGACCAATTATGTGGTCAATTTTGGAGAAAGTTCCATGAGGAGCTGAGAAATATGTATATTCTTTTGCATTTTGGTGGAAGCTTCTGTAGATATCTATTAGATCCATTTGCATCATAACCTCTTTTAGACTCCTTATTTCTCTGTTGAGTCTGTGTCTGGTTGACCTATCCAGGTTTTAAAGAGGAGTATTGAAGTCTCCCACTATTAGGGTATATGAATTAATGGGAGATTCGAGCTTTAGCAGTGTTTCTTTTACCTAGTTAGGTGCCCTTGTATTAGGGACATAAATATTCAGGACTGAAATCTCCTCTTGACCAATTTTTCCTGTGACGAATAAGTAATGAACATCTTGGTCCCTTTTAGTTGCTTTTAGCCTAAAGTCCACTTTGTTAGATATTAGGATGACAACTCCCACTTGTTTCTTAGGACCATTTGACTGGAAAATCTTTTCCCAACTCTTTACTCTAAGCCTGTGTCTGTCTTTGTGGTTGAGGTTTGTTTCTTGTAGGCAACAGAAGGATGGCTTCTGTTGTTGTATCCATCTTGTTAGTGTGACATTTTATAGGAGAGTTGAGACCATTGATATTAAGGGATATTAGTAACCACTGCTTGATATTTCCTGCAATTTTTTGGTGGTAACTTGTTTATATTTTCTTTCTCTGGTGTATTCTTCTGTGGAATTATTGATTGTTTGTCATTTCATGGGTGTAACTGGGGTCCTTAGATTGGAGTTTTTCCTCTAATACTCTCTGTAGTGCTGAATTGGTAGATAGATATTGTTTCAGTCTGACTTTGTCATGAAATATCTTGTTTACTCCATCTATGGTGATTGATAATTTTGCAGGGTATAGTATTCTAGTTTGGCAGCCATGCTCTTTTATCATCTGTATAACTTCTGACCATGCCTTTCTATCTTTCAACGTTTCCATTGAATAGTCAGGTGTTATTATGATGGGTCTGCCTTTATATGTAAGTTGGCCCTTTTCTTTTGCAGCTCTTTAAATCTTTTCTTTGTTCTGTATGTTTTGTGGCTTGATTATAATGTGGCATGGTGACTTTTTGGGGGGCCATACCTATTTGTTGTTCTGTGAGCTTCTTGTATCTTTATAGTCATTTCCTTCTTTAAGTTAGGGAAGTTTTCTTCTATGGTTTTATTGAAAGCATTATCTGTGCCTTTGAGCTGGTATTCTTCTTCTCCTTCTATTCCTATTATTCTCAAGTTAGGTATTTTCATGGTGTCCCAGATTTCCTGAACATTTTGAGTTATTGTGTTTTTGGTTTTAGTATTTTCTTTGACAGATATATCTATTAGAGCTACTTAGTCTTCCAATTATTCGATTCTATCTCCCATCTCATGAACTTTGTTGGTTATGCATGTGTCTGTGGTTCCAGCTTTTTTCTTCATTTTTTTTCTATTTTCATGTTTGCCTCATTTTGCTCCTTTTTATTGCTTCTATTTCAGTTTTTAGTTCCTGGCATGTTCCTTTCATTTTTTGCTTTACTTTTTCTTGGTTTTCTTTCATAGATTTGTTCAACTCATCCAATTTTTTGTTTGTATTTTCTATTTCTTTAAGGCAATTTTTCATATCTTCTTTGAGAGCTTCGATGATCATCATAAAGTAACATTTTGTGTTGCTTCCTTCTGCTTCCTCTTCATTGCTCAGTTCAGGTCTTGTAGTTTTAGGACTTCCACTTTCTTCTGGAGTTACCTTGTTGTTCTTTATATTATTATATAAATTTTTACACTGGCATCTGCCCATGGCTTCAGTGGTTCACGATTAGGTGGCTCCTGTTCAGTTGTGGCATGCGGGCTTGTGTGTCTCCTGTCACCTCTGAACAAAAGTTCTTCTCAATCTCTACCTCTGCTCTGGGCAGGAGATTGAATTTCAAGCCTCAACCCTTCTTTTTTTGAGCAGTTGGAGGTGGAATGGCTGTGCGAGTTCCCTTAGCATCAGCTTGGGGGACCCTGACAGCCAAAGTTTATCTCTGTCTCCTACATAGTTTGTGGGGACATGCTCCAAAGTTAACACCTGGTCCTAGAACTGTAACCAGATTGGAACACACCTTTCCCTGGCAGAGATTCAGGGAAAAATGCTAGGGCCTGCAGAACCCACCTCACCTTTGGGCAGAGTCTGAGTCTGTCTTTCAGAGTCCTCAGTCCTTCTCTGTTTGATCAGTTGGAGGTGGGTGGCAATGCAAATATCCTCAGCAGAAGCTGGGGTGACCCTGACAGTCAAAGTTTATCTGTCTGCTACAGAGTGTGTGGGGACATGCTCCACAGACAGCACCTGGTCCTAGACTGATGACACTTGAAGATTTCCAAATATGCTAGGGAATATTCCTCACATATGACCAGTTATTGGTATAAAATAGTATGAATTGGTTAACTTTTTCAAAACCTTAGATGGTGATAAGAATTTACCTAGTTTCAGGGAATTCACAATTGTGACTGAGAGAGAATTAGCCTTGGTGGAAGAGTAATTACAAGTAGCACACATGAAGCACAATTGAACCAGACTGCAAATGTATTTTAGTTATTTTATATTCTGAACATTCTCCTTGAGAAGTCATGATGCAAAAGGAAAATATTATATGAGAGTGGATATTTCTAATGCATAGTTCAAGTAAAAATATTGAAAACATTTCTGATTTGATTTTTAAAGAAAAATTTAGACTTTGTCAGTTTACTGGAAAGGACCTAGCAGACATTTTTGTACCTTTTACTAATGAAGAAATTGATCAGTTTTGGACAGACAATGAGCATTGGCAAAAGGCCTGTAGTAACTTCCTGAAAGAGATTAATAACAAATATCCCTGAATCAAAAGAATTCAGTTTATAAAGGAAGCTAACCGGATTTTTCCTTATGTGATAATGGATAAACCTATTTCTGGAGCTTCCATATTTCATACTGCTGCAAACAAATCAGGAAAATCCAGTTACAAATCAGAAAATTTAAGTAAAGTAGCTCAATGCCCATATAATTCTGTTCAGAAATCAAAACTATATGCTATTATTATGGTGTTTTGTATTTTACAAAAACTGTTAAGATAGTAACTGACTCTCAATATGCAGAATGATTTGTCTTACCCATCAAGCCTATTGATTTCATTCCTGATGATATAGGACTAACATTATTTACACAACTACTGGATATCATCAGAAACAGAATGCATCCTATGTACATAACACATATCAGGGCTCATGCAGGTATTCCCGGCCCTTTGGCACAGAGTAATGATGATATTAACCAGTTATTAATAGGAAACATGCTGGAATACTCAGAATTTCACAAGAAACATCATGTCAATAGCAAGGGACCAAAAAGGACTTTTCCATCACTTGGCATCAGGGTAAGGAAATTTTGCAGTGTGTGCTACTTGCTCCCTCTACAACCAACCATCTTTACCTGCTAGGAGTAATCCTAAGAGTACACAGAGAAATGAGATCTGGCAGATGGATATGTTTCACTTTCAGGAATTGGGAAAGATAAAATATGTACATCATATCATCAACACATACTCAGGAATGCAATGAGCAACTGCCTTGAGTTCTGAAAATATTTATGTCATGCTCACTGTCCTTATGGAAGCCATGGCTATGATGGGAATTCTTGCTCAAATTAAGACTGACAATGTTCCAGTATATGCTTCCCAGGCATTGAGGCAGATTTTTGAATATCATGTGATAAAGCACATTAAGGGATACCACACAATCTCACAGGACAAGCAGTTGTTAAAAGATTTCATCACACAAAACAAAGAGATGCTTCATAAATAGAAAGGTAGAGTGAAAGAACCCAGGGAAAGATTGCATAGTGCTTTGCTGACCTTGAATTTTCTTAATGCTGATGATCAAGTAACTTCAGCTGCAGATAGACATTTGGTAGTAGAAAAGACTTTTGAGTTGAACCAACCTATCTCAAGGATGTATCTCAATGATGGAATCTGGGATATGTGCTTCAATATGGTAGGGGTTTTGCTTTTGTTTCCAAAGAAGAGAAAATTTGGGTACCAACAAAATTGATAAAGAACTGATTCAAAAAGGAGACCCCACCTGAGGAAAAGAAGTAATGGATCATCTTCCAATATGATAAATGGATATGTGGTAAGGAGCATTTATTTAACAAGACTGGGGCAGGATCTCATTTTTGTCTTTACAGAAGAATATATACAACCATATTCAAGACATTAAAAGGATGCTGAACCCTTAGATGGGTAAAGCTGAAGGGAAATTATGTATGCAAGGATTGCAAACAAAGGAATATAAGGACATTTGATACCAATACGTGCTTTTGTGTAATTTTTCAACTCTCACTGCTCTACATCTATATCTCTTTAAAAAATGTGATGCTAGTTTGTTTATGAATAAATCTGGCTTTATAGTTGGAGCAATTGGTTTTCTCCCTCTCTACTCTAAACCCAAGCACATTGGTAAAGAAAATTTGAGAGATTCTGTCTCATATCAGAAAAGCCACCTGGTGTGGGACAGAAGATAGCCAGAATATGTAGGGTACAAGATTATCTTTAATCCTACGTCTCTGTGTATTTCCCACTTTTTTTAAGCTAAGGATCTTATCTGCACACAGTTTTCTCCTGAAGACTTAAAATTTCATTTGATATTAATACTACTTAGGTTTTCTACTACAAACAAGAATTTCTCCTAATAGCACACTCCAAAGTATCTAGAAGGAAGATGCAACAAGTGAAAAAGATTATAAATAAAAGAAAAAAAGAGAGAGACAGAGACAGAGAAAGAAAGAACCTGTTGTACATCACTCAATGATTACTTTTAAAATGTAGACCATTCAGGACAGTTGCAAAATAGATTCCTGTCATTCCAAATGAACTTATCAAGTAGTATAAGAATGGTTATAGATGTTTGTAGTCAACCCATTAAGACCTAACCACTGATTTAATTTTTACAGTACTTCACAGAAATGCCATCACCCACAATTCATCAGGAAGCAACATTATGAAAAATTATATCTCTTCTCTGAGGATTATGAATCATTATCATTTTGATAGGGTAGCAAAAAGTTAGAATTGGTTTGCAAATAAAACAATATCATAGACATAAATAGATTATTGTATCTGTCTATAAATAATTATTCAACAAATATGAGCCAAAGACAATTTGCATTGATATGCTTGTATATTGATTCCAATGTGAAATCATTTTATATATTTGATTGAGGAGATAATCTGTATAATGATACAAATTTAAATCTGAAATTGTTTTATATATCTAAAGTAATCACAATCTGTACTGATATTCTTATATATTAATACAAATGTAAAAACATTTTATATGTTTGATTGTTGATATAAAATTTAATCTGGAATTGTTTTATATGTTTAAGGTAATCTATATATTGACACAAAATTGAACTGATAACTGCCCTCTTTTACAAGTTTCTATCTATGTTTAAAATATTTTTGCACATTAATGCATATTAAGCTTATTATTGTCATTCCCATTATACAACTTCTGCTCTGTTTTTTACACTAGTTATAACATTAGTCATAATATGTACATAAGAAGTTTTGTATACCTCTTTAGATATTTTGTACAATGATTTATATTTAGGATATAGTTGTCACTTGCATGATATGTATACCCTGGTTAATGATCATATGATCATCATACTTGAAGTCATTTTTCAGAAATGGTACATTCATTTATACATTGCCTATCTTACAATGTAAGCTTCAGTCTTTCAGTTGATTAGAATTGCAGATTCCCACTACTCAGATTTGTCATGTAATAGTCCTCCTACTCAGGTTTCCCAGAAACATGCTAGAATATATCAGATAGATAGGCATCTTCAACTACTTCATAGACCTAGAGAATATGGCACTTAAAATTTTTTATTCAGAATTCAGCCATGAGAGACACGAAAAATCCTGGCTTCACTCATTGCTTCTTTCCTGAGATGGTGTTGGGCATGAAGGACATCTCACAAATTGGTGGTCTTCCTTGGCAGATAATGGCCTGATGAGCAAAGAATTACCCTTTCCCTGACTGTTGTCAACATACATACTGTCCAATCTGGATGAGCAGGATGAAGGATAAAGACTACAGAAGACTACCTGGACAGGATAAGACAGTCTCTCCAAAAATATCCTGCTCCTGAAGAGATCTCTCAGACATCCTAGGCCTCTAGTCAGAAAGGTGGATGCTCCAACTATACATAGAAGCCATGGGTGACTTTCCACGAAGCTGACTGTCACTGTCATCTCCTAAATCTTGGAAGCTACTCTCTCATGCTTCCAACCTTCAGGTCTTGATGATGTTGAAGGCTAGATAGTTAAGGTTACTATCATTTCATATCTCAGCAAAGAGCATTCAGTATTGGATTCTTATTATTCTTGATAAAGAACATTGAAGTAATCCCTGTACATTGCCTCTTATCTATAATATAGACATTTAAGATACACTTACAATGCCATGCAAGTATCCTTGAAAAGAGCATTACACAGTGCTGTGAGAGTTCAAAAGTTCCTCCCCATAATAAGAAGTGAAACTACATTTTACTGGTTGCCATCTGATTCTCTATAAACCCATCAAACCAGAAAAATTATTTATGAAAATACTGACTTGGGATTTCAATCTTCTTTCTTTTGGAGTTACATATCAGAGCATTTCATTCAATTCCATCAAATTATAAAATAAAACCATTGTTTAAGGAAAGGCCCATTAGTTTAATAAGTGGATTCATCTCATTTTCTGAATTCAAAGTCCAAACTTGCCTCTTGTAATGACACAAATATATTTCAGTAAGAATTCACTGTGATCACTACCAAAAATTGGATCTCTGGAGCTTTCTGCATACCATAACTATAAATATTATATAACATGCAAGGGAAAGAGATTGGTTTGGTGTATTAGATGACTCTGAAATATTAAAGAAGTTTATTTTTTACTTAAAAATATAATTTAAAATTAGTATAGTTCTCCTTTCCATCATCCAGGTATATTCCCTTCCTTGTTCTCTTTCAAATGTAAGGCCTTCTTTTTTACATTAATTGTTACCATACGCATATATGTGTGTGTATATTTCTAAATATAATGTGGTCAGTTTATGTAATGCTACTTGTATGTATATTAGCAATGACTGTTTGGTATTGGATAATCAATTGGTGTACTCTTCCATGGAGAAGAACACTTCTCCCACTCTCAGTATTTCTTATTTACCTGTAGCTCTTTGTATAGGGTTGAGGTGTTGTAGACTATCCTCCCTCATGCTGGCAAGTCTGTTGTTCTCATTCTTGTTCAGTTCAATTTGAGCACTCATATTCTTGAAACTTTTTATGTATAGCTTCTGACATTATACAGAGACAAAATCACAGAGCAAACTCCCTGATACACTCGCTAGCTCTTCCTCCATATCCACAATGTTTCCTCAACCTTATGTGTGTGGGTGTTTCATAGATGTATCCAGTGGGAATTGGCTTCTCAGTTCTGTGTTTTGATTGTGTTTTTCTACAGCAGTAAAAATCTTTATTTTTTTTAAATATCCACTGAAATTTTAGTTCATAACAACACAGATTCTCATGCACAAAATCTGATAATAAAACTGAGCCTCTTTTACTTATGAAATTTCATACTTCAGTACAAATGCTTATTCCTTTTATTTATTGGTACAGGAAACCATTTTTGAAATATGAATTTCTTTGTATCATAGTTATGTAAAAATCTTGATAGTATAAGCTCAAGTTGTTAGAGACTCAAGCCAATATAAAATAGCAGTTTGGCAAACCAGAAAATTACCCATATGAGAGACATAGTTGTGTCATTTTGTTTTTAATCATCCTCTTATTAAAAATTAATAAAGCATGGACAATATCTAAACCCAAACCCTGGTAAGATAGTTTGCACAAAGAACTGTATATTTAAAACACTAAGTTCTGATCCTTACTATAACCTTTTTCTTTTTTTAAATCTTTTTCGTAAAATTCAGATTAAGCTGTTTAAAATCAAGAAAAATGCTATCAAATTTTAATTTCAAACTGAAAATTTAACTTTAAAGGTAATAAAATGTTAAATGAATAACAAAGAAATTACATAAAATGCACATGAACCTATGGATGACAGCAAGCATTTCAATATTAGAAATGTGGTAACTAACATGCTAATTTAAAAATTTAGAGTGACATTAAAACCAAATATTTTTTCATGGTTTTCAAGATGCAAGTCATATAAGTATGAAAAATCAAGGGTTATATGGAAAATATTTTAGGAAAAATGTTTGATTAGAATGATCAAATAAAATGAATTCTTAAGAGGCAGCATAATGGCTATATTTTAAATTTAATTTTGCACTATAGTTTTTTTTATATAATAGGTACACAATAAATGATTCCTAAATAAATAACCCAGTAAAGATTAAAGAATTCCAAAATATGTCATTTTAAAAGCAACTGAGAAGTTCTTAAGATAACATTTCATTAGATAATTTGGAATTCTGACTGGAAAGTTGTTACATTCTCTATTGAATTATTGTAATATTAGACATTAAAATAACATTGTTGCATGTGTTAGTAATAATAATATTTTTCTCAGTTGCTAAAATAGTTTAAATGAACATATATATTCCAAAGTACCTCTTAGTTTGCCCAAACTCCAATGGATGACCTAAAACCCATGTACATAAGTTCAGTACTGACAGGATTAAAAGCTATGAAAAGAGGACATTAAATTAGAAGAGTGACATTGCAAAAAAGTTTTGGACTGAATTGTATGGGAGTGGATTTTGAAATGATCAAAATACATTGTGTATATATTTAAAATTCTAAAATAATGAATAAAGAGGCAATTTAATTATAGTGTATGCTGCCAGGCTATATGATAAAGAAAGATGGAATGAAAGGGTTACTATCCTCACATAAGAGTGATTTAGTGTACACTCATTCTGAAAAGAATTTGCACATGATTTTTGGTAAAGCACTATGAAGTGACTAACAAAAGTTTAGCACTGTTCTATGTAGTTATTTGTTACTGACTGAATTTCAAACTCTGATCAATTAGATTTGTTTGTTAACTGTAGAAACTAACTTATCAGTGTCTTGATTGTATTACAAACAACATGAAATGGTTGTATGTGGTGCATGCTCTAATTCTTTTTTTGAGGGTCAATTACTTTTTTAATTAAAAAAATTCACTATACCAACCACTGCTCCCCCTTCCTTCTTGCCTCTCAGTCCTCCCTCAGCCTTCCCATCTTCTCATCCATTCCTTAAGGAGGGCTAGGACTCACAAAGTGAGTCACTTTAGTCTGGCATATCCAGTTGAGTTAGGACCTAGTCCCTCTCCCAGTATCAAAACTTGTAAGGTATTTTTCTGTAGGGAATAGGTACCAGAAATAAACTCTGGTCAGACTGCAAGAGGCTCCACAAACTGTCTATACCATTCATTTGGTTGTCATCTACTTTTGGAGGATTTAGTTCCTTTCATTTTAGGTTCATTAGCTGTCTTCATTTCAGAGTCAGTGACCTTTTAATAGAATGGATCAGCCATCTCTCTGGGTCTCCTCATGATCCAGTTCTCTTTGCTCATATAACCTCTCCTTCCTCTCTTCATCTGGACCAGGACCTCAACTGGGGATTTAGCTATGGATCTTTGCTTCTGCCCCCATCAGTTGCTGGATGAAGGTTCTATAATGGAAATTAAGGTGGTCATTTATATGATTATAGGAGAAGACCCATTTAGGTAACCTTTCCATTATTGTACAATCTCTGAGCAGCTAGGTAATAGGATGTACTTAAGAGAGATATTAATGGATCCTCCTGGGAAGGAGAAATAAAAGATGCCCTGAGTAAATAGGTATTGTAAGAGGGAGTGAGCAAGGGGAGATGTAAAAAGATCAAGAGAAAATGGGATGTTTGTGTGTGGGAACAACAGAAATAGAACAAAGAAATAGGTATCTTGATAAAGGGAGCCAATGCAGATTTAAAGAGAAGCATAGTACTAAGGAAACACACAAGCATTTTTTTAATTATTAATTGTAATAAATGACATTGTGATTGTTCAACTGATTTTTAATGGAATGACTGTTTAGTTATACTTTCACACGTTTAACAACAGCATAATAATTTTAATGAAAATTTTAGTAGTATGGAAAAATTCATTTTATATGAAGGAACTAGACTCACATTAAACTGAGAAAGTACATAGTAAGAAGAAAGCTCCTACCATACAATTTTACTAGAAGAAAAGAAATTTAGCTAGCCATGTGAAAAGAGTAGATAATCATAATAAATCTATGAAAGCTTGGAGTCAATAATTTTATAAACCACTATGCATTTTATATACAACTGTATTCTCTTTCATGATTAAAGCCCTGGCCTGATAACCAGGGCTTTAATCATTTAACCAGGCTGATAACATTATATTTTTTCAGAATAAAAATTTTCTAGACCTACAATTAATTAAAAGTTCTATCTGTATCTAGATTTGATAACTAAAAATTGATAGTTTTGCCAAATAAAAAGACTTATGCCAAAGTTTCAGTATGTTTATACAAAAATGTGTACATATTTAGTTTTAATTGGTATTTATCTGTGAAATAGATAAGAGAATCATTAAACACTTTTGTCATAGTGATAGGATAAAGTATAAAGCCACAGGAGGAAGAAGAGTGAGATTTGGTATTACATGTTACAATTTTCAATAAATAATTTATATTAATATGTATCTAAATATCTTGTGATATCAAAAGCATGTTTCAAATCTTTAATAAGGTTGTATGTTTTTCTTAAAAACCAAATGAAATCAAAACAATATTAACTAGAATAATATCAAGTCTCTCTAAAATGTCTGTGCAATAATCCATACAACCTTAAATATGCTATGTTACATTATATTTTCTTATGCTTTGCTGTAATTCTCCTTCTTTATTATATCTTTGAGTGGCTTGGGTATTAGGGAAATTGTAGCCTCAAAGAGTTTGTAAATATTCCTTCAGTTTCTAAAGTATGAAACAGTTTGAGAAGTATTGGTAATAATTCTTCTTTGAATGTCTGATAGAATACTGTGCTGAAACCATCTGGACCTGGGCTTTTTTACTTGGGAGGCTCATACAACACCTGCAATTTCCTTTGAGATTTTATGTCTCTTTAGGTATTTAATCTGAACTTGATATAACTTTGGTAAATGGTACCTGTCCAAAAAACTGTCCATTTCTTCTAGGTTTTCCATTTTTGCGGAGTCTAGATCTACAAATTATGACCTGATAATTCCCTGGCATTTCTGGGGTCTGTTGTTATATCCCCCTTTTCATATCAGATTTTGTTGATTTGGATAATCTCCCTCTGCATGTTGGTTAATTTGGATAAGGGTTTATTTATCCTGTTGACTTTCTCAAAGGACCAACTCTTTGATTCATTGATCCTTCATATTGTTCTTTTTGTTTTGATTATATTGATTTCAGCTGTAAGTGTGATTATTTCCTGCTGTCTATTCCTTCTAGGTCAGTTTGCTTCTAATTGTGCTAATGCTTTCAGTTGTGCTGCTAGTTCTCTACTGTTCTATTTCTCTAGGTATTTTCACATAGACATCTCATACTATAAATTTTCTTCTTAAGACTGCTTTCATTGTGTTCCACAAGTTTGAGTACACTGTAGATTACTTTTCGTTAAATTCTAGGAAGACATTGATTTCTTTCTTAATTTCTTCCTTGACTCAGAAGTGGTTCAGTTGAGTGATGTTTAGTTTCCATGAGCTGGTAGGCTTTCTGTGTTTTCTGATGTTGTTAAACTTTAACATTACGCTCTGGTGGTCTGATATGACAGAAGGGATTATTTGCATTTTTTGTATCTATTGATATTTGCTTTATGACCAATTATGTGTCCAATTTTAAAGATTGTTCATTGTCATGAGAAATATGTATACTCCTTTGCATTTGTGTGGAAGCTTCTGTAAATATCTATTTAATCAATTTGCATCATAACCTCTGTTAGACTCCTTATTTCTCTGTTGAGTCTCTGTCTGGTTGACCTATCCAAGGGTGAAAGTGGCATATTGAAGTCTCCCACTATTAGGGTGTGAGAGCTGATATGGGATTTAAGCTTTAATAGTATTTCTTTTACATAGATATGTGCCCTTATATTAGGGGCATAAATATTCAGGATTGAAATCTCATCTTAGTCAATTTTTCCTGAGATGAATAAGTAATGTCCATCCTGGTCTCTCTTAATTGATTTTAGTTTGAAGTCTACTTTGTTCAAAATTAGGATGACAACTCCAGTTTGTTTCTTAGGGGTATTTAATTGGATAATCTTTTCCCAACCCTTTATTCTGAGCCTGTGTCTCTGTTTAAGGTTGAGGTGTGTTTCTTGTATGCAGCAGAAGGATGGCATCTGTTTTTTTATCCATCATATTTGTGTGTGTTTTTTTTATAGGTGAATTGAGTCCATTGATATTAAGGGATGTTAGTGCTCAATGATTGATACTTCCTGTTAGTTTTGGAGGTGGCTTATATGTTTTTTTTCTCTGGGATTTTCTTCTCTGGGATTATTGATTTTTTGTGGTATCATGGGTTTATCTGTGATCATTTCGTTGGAATTTTCACTTTAATGCTTTGTGAAGGGCCAGATTTGTAGATAGGTATTGTTTAAACCTGACTTTGTCATGAAATATCTAGCTTACTCCATCTATGGTGATTGATAGTTCTGCTGGGTATAGTTGTCTAGGTTGGCAGTCATGCTCTTTTATAGTGTGTATAACTTCTGACCAAGACCTTCTTGCTTTCAACTTTTCCATTAAATAGTCCGGTGTGATTCTGATGGGTCTGCCTTTATAGACAAGTTGGCCCTTTTCTTTTGCAGCTCTTACAATTTTTCTTTGTTCTTTATGTTTTGTGGCATGATTATTATGTGGTGAGCAGACTTTTTGTGGGGTCAAATCTATTTGGTGTTCTGTAAGCTTCTTGTATCTTTAAAGGCATTTCCTTCTTTAGGTTGGGAAAGTTTTCTTCTATGATTTTATTGTATTTTATTGTACATTATCTATACCTTGAGCTGGTATTCTTCTCCTTCTATTCCTATTATTCTTAAGTTAGGTCTTTTCATGGTGTCCCAAATTTCCTGAACTTCTTATATTATAGCTATTTTGGTTTTCTTGTTGTCTTTGACTGATGTATCTATTTCTGCTATTGAGTCTTCCATTCTAGAGATTCTTCCATCTCTTGGATTCTGTTGGTTATGCTTGTATCTGAGATTCCAGCTCTTTTCTTCAGGATTTCTATTTCCACCTTTGCCTCATTTTATGCCTTTTTTTATTGCTTCTATTTCACTTTTCAGTTGCTGGAATGTTTATTTTATTTTATTGATTTTTATTTTATTGATTTTTCTTTTATTGGTTTTCTTTCCAGGATTTGTTTATCTCTTCCAATTTTTTGTTTGTATTTTCTTCTATTTCTTTAAGGGAATTTTATATATCATTTTTGAAGGCTTCAATAATCTTCCTAAAGGTTTTTTGCTGTTGTTTCCTTCTATTTCCTCTTCATTGCTCTGCTTAGGTCTTGTACTTGTAGAACCATCAGTTTCTTCTGGTGTTGCCTTGTTTTTCTTTATATTGCTATATGTATTCTTTCACTTGTGTCTGCCCATGGCTTCAGTGGTTCACAATTAGTCAGCTCCTTGTCAGTTCTGGCTAGAAGGCTTATGTGTCTCTTCGCTGCTCTGAGCAAGGGGTTTGTGTGATCTTTGACTCTGCTCTACACAGGCGACAGAGTTTCCAAAGCCCTTATTTCTTGTCTGAGGATGCAGTTCACCCTGTCCATGGGGCCCGGCTGGGTATGGCCTAGGTCCTGTCTCTGACTCCGCTATGTACCTGAAAATAGATTTTTTAAAATATACTGTAATTATGGTTTTACTTTTTTCTGCTTCTTCTCTACCTTTCTGCATATCTGGATCCCCATTTCTGTTTCTCATCAGAAAGCAAACCTAAACAAAAGATAGAATAAATAATGAAACAAAAACATATAGAAGTAAAATAATAAACAAAAGATCTGTGAAAAATCAAAATAGAGATACAGAAATACACTTATTCACAAATCTAGAAATCCCACAAAAATATAGAAATAAAACAGAAATATCAAATTTTAAAAAGCCCTGGTATGAACTATAAGACAAGGAAACTGCAAAAATGCTATTACGTTCATTTTCTGTTGTGCTACTTGGCATGTGACATGCTTTAAAAGCAGTTTTTTTCTCTAGTGAGAATCATTTGAAATTAAATAATCTTTTACTTTTAAGTGCATGTCAATTGGATGTGTTAGAGATCGAGGCATGTGTCCCCTTCTTTCAGCTCTGAGACACTATATTAGACCCATGCATGCAGCCAAAGTCTCTGCGAATTCATATGTTCATATTTTCTGCAGTATTAATAAGGCCTTAGCTCCATGGTGTCCTCCATTCCCTCTCTCTCTTACACTCTTTCTGACTCTTCTTTCATGGAGTTTCCTGATTACTGAGGGAGGGATTATAAGGGCTGGGTGTTCTAAGGTCTTTCACTATCTGCATATTGTCGGGCTACAGGTCTCTGCATTTGTTCTGATCTGCTGCAGGAAGAAGCTTTGCTGATGATTGCTGAACAAGGCAATTATCTCTGACTGTAGCAAAATGTTACTAGGAGTATTTTTATTGCTACATTTCTTCTATAAATCATCAGTATTTGGTTTTTCTCCTAGGTCACTGCACTATTCAATCTCAGGTTCTTGGTCACCCAAGCAGTGTTGGGCATAAGCTTCTTCTCTTAAGCTGGGTCTTAAATCTAAAAATCAATCTGTTGGCTACTCTCACAAGCTTTGTGCCACCCTTGCAGCAGCATATCATGCTGGCATCATATCATATATCAAAAAGTTTGTAGCTGAGTTGGAATTTGTTTTTTCTTTATCTTGTGCACATTTGTCTTTTGAAGGATGTTGTTTATATTCTGAAAGCAAGAATATAAGCTAGTAGGAATAAAGATTCTATGTAAACACCAGCTCCTGTTCTCCATGTTCACTGAGTAGTGTAGGTGTTACCTTCTGTAATGAAGTCTGTCATTTTGTGGAGAGTAATTAGTAGCCTTTGGAAGAACCTGCAACCATTGAACCCCATTGAAGAACAATGTAAGTCTTTATTTGTTGATGAGAGATGTCTAGTTAAGCTTGTGGTTATTTGGATAAGAATGACCCATACAGGTTTATATATTTGAATGCTTTGTCTCCAACAAGTGGTATTATTTAAACAGATCAGAAGATGTGGCCTTATTGGAGGATGTGTGTCACTGACACTTTTGGGTTGAAAAACCCCATGACAAATATAATCTCTCTCTCTCTCTCTCTCTCTCTCTCTCTCTCTCTCTCTCTCTCTCTCTCTCTCTCTCCCCCCTTCTGCCAGTGGATCAGCTACTTCCCCAGCTCTCAGCTACTTCTCCAGAAGTATTTCTACCTACATACCACCATAATTCCCTCTATGATGTTAATGGACTATACCTCTGAAACTGTAGGTAAGCCCTCAAATGCTTTCTTTTATAAAAACTGCCCTGGTTATGGTGTTTCTTCAAATATACACATCTAGAACACAGATTTTAATGAAAGTTATACAAGTTTGCACCTCCACCAGCAAGAGATGAGTGTTTATTTATTCCACATTGTCACCATGTTTGTTTTAGTAATCTTGATTATCTTGAATGCTGTTAGATGAAAATCTCAAAGTACTGTTGATTTATATTTCTCTGAGGACTAGTGCTGAACATTTCTTTTTATATATATATATCATCTGCTTATCTTTCTGGGTTTGTGATACCTCGCTCAGGAGGATATTCTCCAAATCCATCCATTTGCCTGCAAATTTTAGGATATCATTTTTTCTTTCCTCTGAGTAGTGCTCCATTGTGTAGATGTACCACAGTTTGTTAATCCATTCTTCAGTTTTAGGACATCTAGGTTGTTTCTAGGTTCTTGCTATTACAAATAATGTTGCTATAAACATAGTTGAGCTAATGCTTTTGGAAGGCAAATGTGCATCTTTAGCGTACATGTCCAGTAGTGGTATAGTTTCACTTCTTTTTTTCCTAATTGTATCTCCTTAATCACCTTTTGTTCTCCTGTTGCTTTGGTTAAACATTAAAGAACTATATTGAATAGATAAGGGGAGAGGACATAGCCTTGTCTAGTTCCTGATTTTAGTTGGATTGCTTTGAGTATTTCTCCATTTAGTTTGATGATGGCTGTTGGCTTATTGTAAATTGACTTTATTATACTTAAGTATTTTCCTTGTATTCCTGATTTCTATAGGACTTTCATCACAAAAGAATGTTGGATTTTGTCAAAGACTTTTTCCACCTTTAAGGAGATGTTTATGTGGTTTTTTTCAATTTGTTTATACGATGGATGACATTTGTACTTTTTCGTATGTTGAACCATCCCTGCATTTCTGGGATGAAGCCTACTTGATTGTGGTGGATAACATTTTTTTGTTTTATTGATAAAATTTTTTTCTCATTTTTTTTATTATTAAAAAGTCGTTAATAAAATGTATTAAAGCCAGGTTATGTCTCTGCTTTTTGTTTGTATTTTTACATTTTTTCTGTATCTACCTGACTATTCGATTGTATATGTGTTACTTTGTGAGTATTTAAGAAAAGAACTGATCATTTTACGTACATGCCACTTCTATAACTGAAATTTTCAACACAACTGTTTCTAATACTTTATTTTCGTAAGAAAGCCTTTCAAATACAAACTGTTAAGGAATGCTCTTAGCTAAGACACATAGGGAACCAACAGGGGTCATTGTTCAAAGGACTCGCCTTATTAACTCTATGTATTTCTAAAATCCTTATTCACTCAATCTAAAACATGTAAACATTGATCACATAAAAATAATGGAATCTAATAAAGTAGGAGAATTTTTAAAGTAAATTAAGGTCTAAGCTTTTCAAATCCTTTGAATACTGACATATACTTTTTTTCTGGAACATCTTGTTTACCTCAATAAACACAATTTATCTGACATATTTTTGTTTATATGTGTCATAGAGCATGTCACTGTGAGGTTTCCTAGATAAGTTCGGAGTATAACCTTGGAATTTTTAATGAAATAAATTCTTCAACTTAATCTCATTAATTTCTAATTGAATAAGTGTTTGGACGAATCATGTTATGATTAAAAGGAACTAAAATAAGTTCATACACTCAGACTATCTTTTATATTAAATTTCATTCTTCAGAATCTATACACTTGAAGAAAGCAGAATACAAAACATAAATTTACTGAAATCAAACACAGAAGATGTTCATTGACCTATATAATAAGCAATCAAAAACAAACAGGATTTTAATTTCTCCAAATGTTCAAGCATGTAATTTTGAAATTCATTTTACTATCTAGGCTATTTGATAACAATTGAGTTGTAATTGCTCAAGAGTATGTTCCAACACAGTTATTAAAGAAATTGATGATTGCCTGAGGTAGATAGCTATAGTTTAAATCTATACAAATTAGTTATCATTGATCCAGTTGACACTCACTACAATTATATATTAATTTTCCTTGTTTATTAGCAAAAAGCAGTTTACATAAATTTATAATAGTAACTTTCCATGCATAACAAATGCTTTTTTATACAAATGAAATTGATTAATATTGTGTAAGAATCATCACTTTTTAGGTTCTCTAAAGAAAAATATTTAAATAAGTTACTTGAAAAATAGAACATAGTGTTTAGTAGTATGTGATGAAACTTTAAGAAATGTTTCTGTCAATTTACAAAATTAAAGTTCTGTTATTCAACTTGGGTTTCTGTATTAGTCAGGATTCTATAGAGTAATAGAATTTATGTTAGAGAACAGAATGAATGAATCTCTTTAGGGGTAGATAGGAGATTTATCAGTGTAATTTACAGGCTGTGGTCTAGGCAATCTAACAATGGCTGCCTATGGACAGAAAGTCCAATAATTTAATATTTGCTCAAACCATAAGGCTGTATGTCACAGATATGTATATATATACATACATACATACACACATACATACATGGCCTTCAGTTCATGTTTGAATCTCTAAGAAATAGGCTCTAATACAACTGAAGGAATAAACTTTCCTAGCAAAATAAGGGAAAGCAGGCAAAGAGCAAAATTCTCTTCTTTTGTGTCCCTTATATAGGCTTCAAGTGGAAGGTATGACCCAGATTAAAGGTATATCTGTCTGTGTCAAGTTCTGTATTAAAGGCAAGTTATTTCCCTGCTCAAAATATCTGGATTAAAAGTGTGTCTTTTTATCTCAAATATCCAGATTAGAAATGTATCTTCCTACATAAAATTAAGCAAGAATTCCTTGCAGTTGTAGCCTCCATTTTCTAGATTTTAGGTAATTCCTGGTGTAGTTAAGTTGAATACCAAGAACAGACATCATAGTTACTCTATTCAAAATATTTCTTCCTGTATGCAATTGATTTGTCATTTTCATCTTCACAAGTATATTTTGAGAAGAAGTTGAAGGATTTTTTCAACTGAAAATAACTTTGTGAGGTGTGTCAGTGAACTTCTTTTTCTTATGTTCCAATACCAAAATATAAATATTTTATAAGGGTTAAACATTTGTTCTTGTATGTAGTTTCAGAAGTCTCAGTCCATAAACAGGTATTTTAAAACTTAAAGTAGTACAATTTGACATGGCATGTAAGTTTTGGCTACAGAAATGTCATGAAATCAAAAACTAAACCAAACCACATAAACAGAAATCTCAGAAAAGATTATGAACCTATCATAACTTTAAGAACATTTGAAATGACAAACTTAATTTATACCACTTTCTGGTATCTGATGATCAACTCTTTTAAATTGGGTTCTATGGAATATTCAAGATTCAGATAAGGAAATTCCATATGTATAATTTTATAACAGAAAATTTATAACAGAAAGTAAATTTCTGTCTTCTTATAAGATAAAATTTCTTAACATAATAATTAGTTGGAAATACCGAATAATTCACACATAGATTATAGTTTAAAAAATAAATTTTCTTCAACTCATAATCTAATAGCTGTGCCAGTGATATGGTTTGGCTTTCTTCCTCTATAATTTAGATTAAAATTTACTACTTAAACAGACATTAGGAAGTTAGAGTTAGAATACAATATAAATATAAAATATAATAGGTATAATCTTTTGTCAAAATCAAAAACTAGTCATTTGATTTAGTAACTATTAAAGATGTAAGACCAACATAAATAGGTAATAAGCAGAAACCAAACCAATAAGAGATAATAATATGGCAATGGTGATTGATGCATGCAAGGTTAATCATGTTCAAATTTCAAAATGTAATCGTATGAGAAATGATGTTTTACTAGCAGACATTTATCATAATTATAAATAATCAGAACTTCCACATGTTATGCTAATATAAATTTATCTGTTATTTAGATTTAATATAAATGTCAAAGATGTTCATTTTATGTTATTTTAATAAAATTTTAAATTGTTCTTTGATATTAGATGCAAAACAAAGGATAACAAGCTACAACCAGCAGCTCAAAAGAAGCTAGATAACAAAGAAGATGACAAAAGGGATAGTATGCATAATCTGGGAAGTAAAAACAGGTAAGATCTCCCAAGTAAACTTGAAGGGGGTAGAGAGGAAAGGATGAGGAATGGGAGAATCAGGGATCTAGATGGCCAAGTTGGGGGAAGAACAGAATAAGAGGCCAATGAAAAGATATCATGATAGAGGGAGCCATTGTTGAGTAAGGTAGGAATTTCCCTGGTGCTATGGAAATTCCAAGGTATCCACTAGGGTGACCCCAGCTAAGACTCTCAGCAATAGCATAGAGAGTGCCTGAACTGGCCTTACCCTGTGATCAGATTTGTGACTATCCTCATTTTCATTATAGAACCTTCATCCAGTAACTGATGAAAGCAGATGCAGAGATCCACAATTTTCACCAGACCAAGCTCCTGCAATCCAGCTGAAGATAGGGAGTGACACATTATTTGAGCAAAATGTGTTCAAGATCATGATGGGAAATATTACAGAGACAACTGACCTGAGCTACTGGAAGCTCAGGGACACTGTACTGACTGGGGAAGCTGCTGGGGAACCTGCATTGGACTGAACTTAGCCCTATAAATGTGGGTGACAGATGAGCATCCTGACCTCGTTCTTGGGTCCCTGGCAGTGAGATCAGGATTTTCCCTGGTCCCATGACCTTTTTTTGGGCAGTCTATTCCCTATGGTAGGATACCCTGCTCAGCCTAGATATAGGGGGGAACATCTTGGTCATGCCTTAGCTTGGTATGTCAGATTTTGTTGTTTCCCCAATTGAGACTTTACCCTATCTGAGAAGTTGATAAGGGTAGGGTGGGAGAAAGTTGTGGAGGAATTGAGAAAAGGGGAGAGAGGGGAAACTGTTGTTGATATGTAAAATTCAGTAACAAACAAAAATTCTACTATACATTGAAGACAACTGTTGACTTTTACTTATATAATTGTATTTACTGTTTGGAAACTTTAAGAATGTTTTAAGTCTTAACTTGCCAAGGTCTTTGCATAAGACATTTTCTTCATAAGCAGATTAAATAGAAATTAGATATAAGGAAGTTAATGCACACTTGATAAATTAAATGTCTATTCTTCTGATTGCAATGCTGCAGTAATGCTGTGGTAGTAAGCAACATAATTATTTCATACTGGCCTTTTTACTACTACATTTTTCTTTTTATTTATTTTTAAATTAAATTAATTTATTTGATTTGTCTCCTAACCATAGCCTCTCCTCTCCTATATTCTCCCTTCTCATTCTCTTCTGTTCTCCCAATCAAACCTCAGCCTATGTCTGATATTTCAATGAGTGCCAGGACCCAGAAACTTGATGACCTATAAACCTAGAATAGAACCAAATACAATTGTATAAAAAATGTCAGTATAATGGTACCTAATGACATTCTGCCATACTCAGATTGATAACTATTCCAATTGTCACCACCATTACTTTTTTGAGTCTCAATTGTATCTGAAAATCATAACATTTAAATTTGGAATATATCTATATCATCCATATCTACATCTATATATGTATATCTATATCTAATATCTATACTTTATCAAAACATTCATAAAGACAAACTTGAGCATTAATGTTTAGATAAATAAGTGGTAAGATGCTTTATAATTAAGACATTTAAAGAAAAACTCTCTCATTTATGCCATGGTTTTGACTAGCTTGATCTTGTGTGGATTGCTGGAGATATCCACATGTGTTAGGAGTTAAAGATTAGAATATCTGTGTCATATCTAAAAGATAAAATTCTATAGTACTACTTTGTGTCCTCTGGCTCTAAGAACATTTCTGACTCCTTTTCCATGGTGTCATGGTTTTGGTAGGAAGAAGTTGATAATCATTTTTTACTAAAAACTTGCTGGCAATTGATAATTTCTGAGGGCAGGAGATTAATTCTTTTTGAAGGGGTGATCCAAGGGAGGTTGATTCCTCATGCTCCAGCTGATAGCACTGAACATATGCACATGTGAATAACACTAACTAGACCTACTGGGATATCAGAAAAACAAACTAACAAACACATACATATTTTTTAGAATGGTATATGTTGGAGGATATAGTTGTTGGATAAAGTCATATTTAATTGCACATGTTAATAAAATTCTTAAGAATAAGGACAATTGTTTTCAATATTTTTTTCTATTATTTCTTTTTTATTATGAATAAAGAAGTCACATTTTCTATCCTTGTATATCCTTATTCAAGGTCCCTTCCCCCTCCCACCACATCAGGACATTCTATCTTCTCCACATCTCCCCATCCCACCCCCCCAGCATGGGCAGGAGGTCCTAAGGTCCCAAGGTCCCAATATTGCTCAGTTCAGCCTCAACTCCTGGCAAATGCAGTTTTCTCCCCCCAACATCGAGACTGAGTCAGATGTTCCTCTAGGAGTAGTGGGATCCAAGGTGTCAGTCCAAGGAATTTCCTATCCCAAGCTGTTCAGTGGTTGTGGTTTGCAGCTTGGGCATGCTTGTCTTTTTGCTTTTTTGTTTAGAGTCCACTAATGAGTGAGTACATTCCCTGCTTATCTTTCTGGGTTTGTGATACTTCGCCCAGGAGGATATGCTCCAAATCCATCCATTTGCCTGCAAATTTTAGGATATCATTTTTTCTTACTGCTGAGTAGTACTCCATTATGTAGATGTACCATAGTTTGTTAATCCATTCTTCAGTTGAGGGGCATCTAGGTTGTTTCCAGGTTCTTGCTATTATGAATAATGCTGCTATGAACATAGTTGAGCTTATGCCCTTGGAGTGAGACTGCATCTTTAGGGTATACACCCAGAAGTGGTATTGCTGGGTTCTTGGGGAGACTGATTCTCAGTTTTCTGAGAAACTGGCTTGCTGCATTCCAGAGTGGCTGAACAAGCTTACACTCCCACCAACGATGGAGGAGTATTCCCCTTGCTTTGCATCTTCTCTAGCATAGGCTGTCTTCTGTGTTTTTGATCTTATCCATTCTGACAGATGTAAGTTGGTATCTCAGAGTTGTTTTGATTTTCATAACACATTTTGTGTTATGACTTTTTTGGTTTAGTGTTTTCTTTAACTGACATATCTATTTTCACTTTTGAATGTTCCACTTCATAGATTCTGAGTTCTACCTCTTGCATTCTGTTGGTGATGCTTGCATCTGTAGTTCCAGTTCATTTCTTCAAGGTTTTTTTTTATTTCCTGCTTTGCTTTGCCTTCTTTATTGCTTCTATTTTAATTTTTAATTCCCAGAATGTTTCTATCACCTGTTTATTTTATTTTTCTTTGTTTTCTTTATTTTTCTTCAGAGATTTGTTAATCAGTTCCAATTTTTTGTTTGCATTTTCTTCTATTTCTTTAAGGGAGTTTTTTTTTTATATCCTCTTTAAAGCTTCTATTATCTTCATAAAGTTTTTTTAAGGCCATTTCCTTCTGTTTCCTCTTCACTGTTATGCTCAGGTCTTGACGTTGTGGAACCACAGCTTCTTCTTGTGGTATCGTGTGTTCTTTTCATTGTTACATGTTTTATTACACTGGTGTCTGCCCATTGCTTCCTCAGTTCACTCTTAATCTGCTCTTGGTCAGCTTTTAGTCATTTGTGGGCCTGAGGAATTTGTGTCTCCAGTAAATGCAGGGGTTGCTCTAAGTTGGCTCTTCGTTGGCTCTTAGATGTGGACCAGGAGGCTTCAGGGTCTCAAGTTGTGGATATGTGATGATGCAGATTGTGATTTGGGTGAGGTTTGGGCCATGGGATGTTCCTCCAATTGTGTTTTCTGGGTATTGGACTGGGGGGCTCTCCCAGCTTTCTTTTGTTTAGGGCAGATCTGGGTGTGGTTGGGGTACTGGGGGCTGTGTGCCTTGGCCAAGGTTCAGAGACCATAAACTCTGCTTGGCCTTGAGGCTGGGGTGTCACTTACCTCCTAGTCAGCTGTGGACTAGGAGTCTTCCAGGTCTTCAGTTGTCCTCATTTAAATTATCATAACTACAACAATGATAATATTGAAATATATTATTATTATATAATGTATAAGATTGTTACATGAATATTACCATCATAAAAATAATAGTAATGATATTGACCAGACACTTTGATAGTACATTAAACACATCAATCTTCTGAAGATGGCACTTGTGGACTTATCATCTCCAGCATGCAAGCTTTCATTTTTTTGGAATAAAATCAATAATTGATTTATACATTAAATGTAGAGATAAAAAAAACTTTATGCACCCAGAGACATACTTGAGAAGCCAGGAAAATAAAGCACAAAGCTTTTCTTTTCAATTTAATGTGGCTTGTAGTTGCTAATCCTGGAATGCTAGGAATGATGTAGTTTACAACCTGGTGATCCTTTGCTATTTGATGAGATAGGCTTTATTCATATCTCCCAGAATTTATGTTTTAACTTATCTAAGATCCTTTTCCAGAAATCTTGAGCATGGCTTTGGACAATAAAATCCACTCTTTTTTCCCTTTTTCTTTCTTTTTTATTATTATGAATAAAGAAGTCACATTTTCTATCCTTGTATATCCTTATTCAAGGTTCCTTCCCCCTCCCACCACATCAGGTCATTCTCTCTTCTCCACATCTCCACATACCCCCATGGACAGGCGACCCCAAGGTCCCAATATTGCTTATAAAACCCACTCTTATGCATAATTTCACTTGTGCCTTTCAATAGCCTAAGTGACTTCTCTATTAGCTTAAGTCCAGACAAATCCTGACACCATCAGACATTATGTTTACCTCAGGTAAGCTCCCTAGATACTAAATTTTTGGCACTATTTCTGAGTAAAAACTACTCATTCTTGCAAAAGAAACCAGAGGTACTTTGTAAGAAATCTCAATGTAATTATGTTTTAAATTATTGTGTACTTAGAACTGAATTAATTGTTACATGAATATTATCTTTAAAAACTGTATTGTGTTTAAATATTGGTAAAGTAAAACAATATGGTCCATATTCTAGAAATCCTGATCCAGTAACAGTTGCAATAAAATGGGTCTGAGACATGTTTTATTCATCTTTATTTTTGAATCATTTTTCCATGCCTGCTGCCTGCAGGGAAATCACCACAGGTAAACAATTAAATATATTAGTGACACATAGCTAAGCTTCTTCATCAAAAATGTGAACCATACATGAAACATATCAATAACAAAAAGACTTGTACCTGAATCAAAACTACTGACATTTTAGTGAGTCAGTATTTTTGAAATCCTTTTGAAGTATTAGAAACATGGAGTGACAGAGCTTTGAGTTTAAGCTATCAGTGCAGAATAACATTATTCATAGTCTGTGACACATTTGAGTGACAATCCATAACTACAAATTTAACAAAGTGCTTACCCTGAAAATATACAAAAAATTATTTAAGAGCCCAAAGTAATAATTGGTTAGTGTTTATACCTGGGATATATGAGTCATATCATCATGCTTTACTTGTGACCAGCCATCCTTGCTGATCTTTTGAGGTAGTTGAAATAGCATTCTAAGCTTGCCTAGAGATATGCATCTTTCTAATCCTCTATTGCCTCATTGTCCATGGTCCCTGTCAATAACTGTAGAAGACCTGGTACTGGAGAACCCTCAATTAATTAATTTAATTAATTTTTATTTTTATTAAATTAATTAATTAAATATTTTGTATATCAGGCCCAGCTGGGACAAAACTGCTGCTGAGAGAGTCTACGAGACAGTTCACAGTCATCTTGGACTGCATTTCTGTATCAGTTTCTGTTGTTAATATTCTAGTCTAGGAACAGAAGCAGATAACTTTTTTACCATTCCAATGAGATATTTGATGTGCACTTACCTAGAATTACCAGTAACCTCAAATTTCATGACTATAGGTAGGTAAAAAAATTAAGTATATTAATAATAGACAATTCTAACCCTCAAAGTCTTTCTGTCAGTCACTTTTATTTTTCTTATTCTTATAGCAGCAGCAGCTTGCAGTGTCTTTTTCTGATTCTGCCCTTTTTCCTTTTATCTATGTTCTGCCTTTCCACCTACTTCTAAAATGCCTTGCCATAGTACATAACAGTCCTTTTATTAACCAATGCTATTCACAGCATACAAAAATTTATCCCACATCATTTCTCCCTTTCTGTCTAAACAAATAGGAAGGTTTCAAATTTAGCATAGCAAAATTACATATAATAAAACAGCTTTCAAGAAAGAATTAGTTACAATATGTAGTCTATTTGCATTTAGCAAAATTACAGAAAATATTCTATCATCTCCTGTATCCTTATAAGTCCAAAGTTTCATATCTAATTTACTTTTATTATAACAAGGAAAAACTATACTCATAGCTAATCTTCAACTCTGTCAAAGATCACAGAAGCATATATTACCTGAGTAAACAGGACGTGCATTTTATGCAACTTCCCAATTCTGAAAATGACGAAGACATCTGGCTACGTGGACAGGCACCACGTAGTTCTTTTGTAATGTTGAGGGGCATTCCAATCTATCTTCAGTCTACATACCTAGAGTCTCTGGCATACTTTTCATTGAAGTAGGAAATTTGAAAGACTATTCCATCCATTTTGGCTTAGTTCATCAGTCATTTCTCTCTATGTCCTGAAGAATGTCAGGCAATCTTTATTGTAGCATTTTGTGCTATTTGGATTTGGTGACTTAGCCTCTGGCCTATGAATTTAAAGAGGACACAGACCTGCCAGTTATTTGTTTAGGGGAAATGTTATTTTGTTGAATTATATTTTAGCTTAAATAGGAACCTAAAGTATCATCTCAGCTTGTTCTACCAAAGCTTAGAGGTCACTTTCCTATGGGACCTGAATATCCAATTTATGCAGTACACTGTCAGGGAGTTGAGGCAAGAATGCTTTCTTACCCAATGGCTAATTTTAGCCAGAAATTAAGTAAATTTTTACATGGAATTTCTTTGATGCCTACCATTTTCTTAAAGTAAATTCATGCTGCCAGGGGAAGACATATCTCATTGTCCAGAAAATGTAAGTTCTTAAAAATTTTAAATGCTGTATTCTGGAGGTCTTTGAAGTATTTGAAGTTTACCTAACAAGTTGAAATATATCCATATATATCTAAAAACATAACTAACATGAAATATATTTGTTATTCTCATAACATAGACTTTTATGTTCAAGTTTTCTGTTGTTTATGTAAAGCTTAATTTCAACATCTCATTCTATATTCCATGATTCCTTAGATACTTGTCCTATCTATTCCTTTGACAAAACTCAAAATTTTATGCCTTATTCACAAAAACTGACTTGTGTGCAAGTGCTTATGCCCATATGTATGGATGTTTAATATTTGAGTGTTCATTTAGATCTAGTGATACATATGCATGTGTGTACATTGTAGCTAGAATGTTACAAGTTTTCTGTTCTCAAATTTATTTTTGAGAACAAAACTTATTATTTAGGTGCTGGGTTAGATCAGAACTCAGGTCCTCATGCTATGCAGAAAGAACTTTTTCAAGGGAACCATCTCCTCAGGCCCCATCTTCCTGTTATATACCTATAAAGTATCAAGATCACTTCCATCGTCATATTTTTACACTAATTGCCACCTGTGTTTGAAATGCTTTTACCTAGATATGTCGTGGTTGATGTGTGTGTGTGTGTGTGTGTGTGTGTGTGTGTGTGTGAGAGAGAGAGAGAGAGAGAGAGAGAGAGAGAGAGAGAGAGATTTAAATACAATATGTACTTAAAAGGGTTATCTATTCCAAAGTATTTTTCTCCACTTAATTACATTAAGAACAATTATGGATAATTATTATTTCTTTCATTCCTTGTTTATTCCATGAAAAGGTTACCTTCTCTCAATACAATGAAAGTTCTATAGAACTTTTTTCTAACTTGTTCAGCAGTATAAAAATATGATAATAGAATATCTCATAGTATTTAGATCATAAGAAAAAATAAATAAATATTTAAAGCATGACTTAGTAAATATTAGAGAGATAAAGTATTGCATTAAATAATTATTTTTAATTTTAGCCAACTTTAAAGTCCCTTAAACCCAGAGAATATTGCAGCAATAATGGTATAAGGTGAGGAGCAACTGAAACATTTTCTCTTTAAAACAAATTAAATTTACATATTTTATTTTATGTATATGAATATATTCACTACATGAATGTATATGTACTATGTGCTTGTGGTTTTAAGAAGAAAGGAAAAAAATGGTGATGAACAGCAATGTGAAATACAA
>PVIH01020030.1:0-33647 GCA_004025045.1 Sigmodon hispidus | reverse complement strand
GGGTCCTTGGGGAGATTGATTCTCAATTTTCTGAGAAACCTCCATATTGTATTCCAAAGTGGCTGAACAAGCTTACACTCCCACCAACAATGGAGGAGTGTTCCCTTTGCACCGCATCCTCTCCAGCATTGGTTGTCATCTGTGCCTTTTATCTTAGCCACTCTAACAGGTGTTAGGTGGTATCTCAAAGTTGTTTTGAGGCAAACTTATTTTAATACATATTTTAAAAGACAAAATATCCATTAAATCCAAGACAATTTTAAATAAAAACAAAGTTGAAAGACATATACTACTTCTGTAGTTACTACATTATCTGTATGATAGGTTTGTACATATAATAAACAGTATGATGATGACCAAACAATAAACAAATGGCTAATGGAAGTTAAAATGAAACCCAGAAATCCAAATATTGAAAGCAGATAAACTGTAGCCAATAAATCACTGACAAAAAGCAAAAGCAATTAAATGAAGATACTCTTTTCAAAACACGGTATTGAAACAATAGGTTACATCAATCTCCACCTCCAAATGAATCTTTCTTCCTTCTCATATAATTCAATATAGTGCCTGAGGTTCTATCGAGATCAATAAGAGAAAGAAATAAAAGTTTTAGAAAGAGAAAGGAAGAAATAAAAAAATCCCTCATTTGCAGAGAATATAAGTTTATGCACAAAAGACTCCAAAGGCTCCACAGGAAAACAGGTACAGCTGACACACATTTTTAGCAAAGATTTAGATAAGAAAATCAATATAGCCAAATCAGTAGTCTTTCCATATTCAAAAGATAAACGTACTTAGAATGAAAACAGAAAAATTACATGATGATAAGAAGTGAAAGTCCTATATATACAGCCAGGCAGAAGTGGCATGCACCATTAACCCTAGCACTTACTTTGGAGGCAGAGGCAGGAGAGTCACTGTGAGTTCAAGGCCAGCCTGGGCTACAAAGCAAACTTTTTTAAAAAAAAATTTTATGGACATAAGTACTCTTTCTTCATGTACACCTTTATGCCATGAGAGGGCATCAGATCCCACCATAGATGGATGTAAATTACAATGTGGTTGCTGGGAATTGAACTCCAGACCTCTGGAAGAGCAGCATCTTAAGCACTGAGCTATCTTCCAAGCCATTTCCCCAACATAATTCTTCATAGAAATTAAAAACAATCTTAAAATTAATATGCAAATCTAAAAGATTCCGATAACCTAAACAATACTAAACAACAAAATTTCTTCTGGTGGCATACATAATCTCATATATGATTGGAAAATTAAATGCCTTCTTTATGTCAAGTGAAATTGTTAATAGAGAGAAGAATCAGCATTCAGAACGGGACAAAATCTTTGTCAGCCATATATCTGACAAATGATTAGTAGTATCTAAGCATAAAAAGAACTCAAAGAGCTAAACATTAAGAAAACAAACAACTGATATTAAAATAGACTATGGAGCTGGGCTCACACTCATTTAATCCCAGCACCCTGGAGGCAGGGGCAGGCAGTTCTCAGCACTTCCACACTGTGAGTTCCAGGACATCCAGAGAAGGCCTGTGTAGAAAACAACAAATGGGAGGACTATGGAATTAAATGAAGGGTATTCAAAAGAAGAATTACAAATGGCAAAGATATTGCAATTCAATGTCTTAAGTTATCAAGAAAATGCAAATTAAAACTACTTTGAGATTTCATTTTATCCCATTCTTTTAGGATAAATAATATCTAGCTGTAAAATAAAGGATAACCATACTACAATCCACACTCTCAGAGAATCTAGGTAACAAGGAGGATTCATGGGAGGCTACCCAGATCTCCCTGAGAGAGGGAAAGAGAAAAGATTTTTTTGAGTGGACTTAGAGTGGTAGGGATGAGAACAAGAGCAATCAGGTGGTGGGGTGGAGGGGGAGACGAGTGAAAGAGACTACTGGAAGAGGGAGAGCATTTCAGAGTTAGGTAAAAACCTGATACAAGATGATCTACAGGAAGACCCCTACTTAGACTCCCAGTAATAGCAAATACATAGCATGAACTGCCCATTGCTTGTGATCAGATTGGTGCCTAGTCTGATTGTCATCAGAGAGGCTTCATTCTCTGATGGAAAGAGATATAGACCCACAGTGAAACATTAGAAATCCTATGGGTTCGGGGAATCCCATAGAAGTGAGGGAGAAAAGATTGTAGGAGACAGAGGATCAAGGATACCACAAGAAAACTCACAGAATCAACTAACCTGGGCTTATAGGGGCTCACAGAGACTGAACCAACAACCAGGGATTCTGCATGGAACTGACCTAGGCTCTCTGCATATATGTAACAGTTGTACAGTGTGGTCCTCTTGTAGGACTCCTAATAGTGGTAACAGGGCTTGTCTCCAACCCTCTTACTGACTTTGGGGACCCTACTGCTCATAATGGTGTTTGCCCTGCCCAGCCTTAATAAATGAGGAGGTGCTTAGTCTTCCCGCAATTTGATATACCATGTTTTGTTTATACTCATGGGAGTCCTGCCCTTTCTTAAAGAGAAGCAGAGAAGGAGGAGATGAGGGGTGGGAAGAGAGGAGATGGGAGGAGGGACTGAGATGATAAGGGGGAGGAAAACTGTGACTGTGATCTAAAATAAATAGATAAATAAATTTACTTTTTAAATTGAATAGCTAATATAGAGAAAACAAATGACAATGTTTCCAAAGATATAAATGGGGAACACTTGCATTTGGAGAGAGTACAAACTAGTACAGCCATTATGAAAATCACAGTGGAGGTTTATCAATAAGCTAGAACTAGATCTAACATATGGCCAGATCTACCACTTTTCAGCATACACAAAATTATTCTATAGCCTACTACAGAAACACTTGGATATCAATTTTCATGGCTATTCTATATATATTTTTTGAAACAAGGTCTTTATGTAATCTGAGCTGTTCTGGAGTTTGCTATGTAGACCAGGCTGTCCTTGAACTCACAAAGTTCCCAATGTCCTTGTCTCCTGAGTTCTGGGATTAAAGACATGTGCCACCATACTAGACTAGAATAGTGTATTTATAATGGAGTTCATGAAGATAGAATGGGGCCATTGTGTATTTGGGGGAGCAAAGCCCTGTGGGAGAGATGATAGTATAACACAGGTGAAATGAAGAAGAAAAAAGAAAGGACTCCTAGGCATGGAAAGATTTAAGAGAAGAAGATTTTGGGAAAGTAGAGACAGTGAGGGTGAGGGGATCGATAATTAACACAAAACATAAAAAAAATGGAAAAAAAAACAAGCTTATTTAAAAAGAAAATAATGGAGGTTTGAAGGGAGGTGCCCTACATGAGGTGAGGGTCAGGCAATCTTCCTAGGATACACAGATTATTAAATAGTAATCCTAGTGTCCAGTGTGGAATACATCCTTGTAAATTGTTGGTCAGAGAATTTCAGAGACCCACAACAAACAATTATCACTACTCCTTTTTTTTTTCTTTGAGCAAAACTTGATGATAAGAATCCACTATGGAAAACTCCACAAATATATTTAGAGGACACAGAAGTTTTCTCCCTGTTGGCCAGCTTTCATGGTGCCAGAAGTTACCATGCAGGTGCTGGGAAAGAAAAGTCATTATCTGTCTTATCCATCTGTGAACCCTGAGAGCTATAATAATAACCAGCCCATAAGATGTATTCACTGGACCCAATGCTGGCATGAATGTTATGCAGATAACTAGCTGTTTTCTGATTGCATTTGAGGCCTACTCCACAGAAAGGAACTCATACTTGGCATGATACTCTAAACCTGCTCAATAACTTGTGAATGGCTAGATCATAGAATAAAAGGCAGGGGGAAGCCACTTCAATTGTTTTGCCAAATGTGCATATCTTAAAAAATGCCTTATTTATTTATATTATGAATAAAGTCATATTTTTATCCGAAGTGGATGCTGAACTAAGCCATATTGGGACCTTGGGTCCTTCTGCCCTTGCTGGGGAGGAGATAAAAAAATGTGGAGAAGAGGAAGTGACTGGAAGGGGTGGGAGGGGGAAGGGAGATTTAAAAATGCCTTCTTAATACTCATGTTTGTATCCATAGATCAGCCTTCATCAGAGAAATATATTATTGCAGCAGGTGACAGTTATTGCAGAGATTCTTAAGTGGTCAAAGTACTTAGACCTGGAGATTGGTGAATTCTTGGCCCTAAATGAGGCATCTATATCACTTTCTCCAAAGCTCAAGGAAGAGGGAAGAAAAAGAATGGAAGAGTCAGAAAATAAGTAGATATGTTGCCAAGAGGCATTTTCTGATATGGTTATCAAACTCATGAACTCACTGAATCCTTAGTTACTCTTCTAGTTTACCTTCTACTATTGTGATTAACATCATCAACAAAAGCAACCTGGAAAGAAAAGGGTATCTTTCACCTTACAGTTTATATTCCATCATGAATGGAAGTCAGGGCAAGAACTAAAACAGGAACCTGGAGTTAGGTCCTAAACCAAAGAACAAAGTGGAATGCTAAACACTGGCTTTATCTGTTTGCTTTTTATTTATTTGTTTGTTTATTTATTTAAGAGTGATTATTTTTCCTTTTACATACCATCTACCATTCTCCTTCCCTCTACTTCTCCCACTCCTTTCTACTTCTCCCCACTCCCCATTCTCTTCTGAAAGGTGGCAAGGCCTCCTTTAAGTAGTCAACACAGGCTAGCATATCAAGTGAGGAAGGATTCAGCCCCTCCTCCCTGTATTAAGGCTGAGGAAAGCATTCCAACATAGGGAGTGGGATCTAAGAAACCATACCAAGTACTAGGAATAATTCCTGGTCTCATAACCAGAGGGCCCACTAACAGATCATCTAAGCATCTATCACCCTCATGAAGAGATTTCTTAAACAACTCAGGATTGGCTGTCCAGGAATAGACTGCCTGTAGAGGGCTGGACCATCCCATTTCCATCATTAATCAAGAAAATGTCCTATAAACTTACCTACAGGCCAATTTGTTAAAGATATATTCTCAGTTGAGGTTTTCTCTTCCTAGATGATTCTAGCTTATGTCAATTTGAAAACAAAACTAAAAAAGCTTAACAAGTACACAAAAACTGCACAAGATTGTGCCTATCAACATTTAATCATGGAAGAGTAATAGATTCTTGAGGCCTACTCCTCCTTGATGAACTACTGACAGTTAAATGGTGTTACTTTTAAAGATTATCTGGCCACTGATAAGTTATCCATTAAATAATTAAATGCAATGAGGAACACTCTAGTGTATACACACAGCACATGCATACAAACATACATACATACACACAATATGGAAGAAAAAAGTAGGAGGGGGACATGTTGGGAAGAAGAGCTTCAGTGGGAGAGAGTAAAAGGACATAAAAATGACCAGAACTCATTATATATACATTTATAAAATTGACAAGGAATTAAAAATAATTAAAAACACAAATTTAGATAAACCTTTAAACTTGCATAAAATTTATTGAAAATAGATCATAGATCCAACAAGGGAAGGGAGTTTGAACCAGAGTATAAATGGATAAAAATATAACTTTATTCACAATAAATAAAAAAGAATAGATATTTCTGCCACATAGCCTGAGTAAAATATTAAAAGCATATATGGGAAATAAAAATAAATAAATAAAATACCAAACTACAAAAGTTAGAGAGGGTAGCAGTTGGAAAAAGAGGTGAATTCATCTTTTACAGTGGCTTTCAGATATAACACTAAATGCAAAACCAAAAAAAGTAAATAAAAGACAAATCAAATTGAGACCAAGATACTAAGGAAAGCAATGGAAATACAAAATTACTAAACTATAGGGACTCTATCATCAATAAAAATTAAAGACTACTAAACTTTCAAAAGCATATCTGAAACCCAGCAGTAAAATATTTAAAAGGCAAGACACAGACCAGAAATTACCTGTGAAGCACATATCATAATGCATAGGTATCCTAAATAAACAAAGACCTACGATAACTCAACAATGAAAACTTTCAACAAACCTACATTAGTCTTGTCAACCTCATTGCCTCACACTATACTTTGATACCAGGCTGCTGCTTTGTTTTCCTGTACTTTTTGAGAAGAGCTGAAAACAAAACAAAACAAAAGACAAAAAGACATTTTAATTTTGAGGCTTTTAAATCCTCACCCCTAGAAACTAGTTTTGTACTCAAGCTGATGGTATTGTGGGATGACTTTCCCTGAAACTGTTCATTTGGCTAAATTTTTTTACCATGTTCCATATCTATGCTGATTTTTAACGTTACATTTATTAGGGGGGAATGATACATGTGGAAATTGGAGGTCAACCGGTGGGAGTCTGTTCTCTCCTATTTTATGGGTCTCAGGTATAGAATTAAGGTTGTAAGTAAACATCCTTACCTGCTGAACTATCTCACCAATTCTTTGTGAATAATTTAAATTAAAAATTTTGAGTGCTGAAAATTTTCTCATTCGGTACAAACTAGGCTTCATTCTCTTAGTTTACCTTCTAATAAATTGTCAATATAAAATAATTACTTTTAAAAAGTCAACAGTGAAAAGATAAATGTTGGAGATAAAAATGAGCAAAAGATCAGAAATAGGCAAAATAATAAAAAAGGTACATAGGTTTTAAATAAGCCTATGAAAGATCTCACTGTCATAATTCTCCCAAAGAATTGCAAATTAAAACAGTTATGATATGCCTCTATCCGAGGATAATATCTAAACTTGAAAATGCTAACAACACTGACTGTTGATAGGAATATACACTGTAAGAACTATCACTTACTATTATTGAAAGTGAAAATTGAAAATGGCACCACCATTGGAAGACACTGTAGTATTTTCTTACTATGCTAAATAAAATCTTAGCATACTAGTCAGTAAATGTACTCTTCGGTATTTACTCCATGAGTTAAAAAATATGTCCACAAAAAATTTGCAAACCAATACTTACAGCTGCTTTATTTATAATTACTCAAACTTGGACCCAACCCAAATGTCCCTCAATGGGATAAGCAAATGACAGTATTCCTACACTATAGGTTTCTATTTCGTGATGAAAAAATGCTTTCTCGAGCTAAGCAAAGAAAATAGAAATCCACATTGCAAAGAGAAATTAGCCAGCCCAAAAGTCTTGGTACTATAATAAGTCCAAGGACATGGCATACTGGAAAAGATAAACTATTAAAATAGTAAATGAGTCAGTAGTTGCCAGAGATCCTAGAGAAGGCAATAAGAGATAACATGTATAGTACATGGCATAGAGATCCTAGAGAAGGCAATAAGGGATAATATGCATAGCACATGGCATATTTGGTACAATTTAATTATTCTGTGTGGTACTCTAATATATATATAATTATATAATATATAATATATAACACTATAATATCGGATGTCTTCATGTATGCTTTGAATACCATTGAATAAGAAAGGATTTGTTTTGCCCTATGGTGGAGCAGCTCTAAGCAGGCAGGACATACAAACATAGATACAGGGGAAGGAGGAGTCACAAGAGACACATGATTCAGGCACCCAAGAAGTAAGTATAATAGAATAGAGGTAAGCCTCAAGCCATGTAGCAAGACAGACTAATAGAAATGGGTTAAGATATGTGAGCTAGCTAGTAATAAGCCTGAGCCATAGGCCAAATAGCATGTAATTAATATAAGTATTTGAATCATTGTTTGGAGCTAAATGGCAGGGGGCTGTGGACTGGTTCAAAGCACGGCCTAGATCAGGCCAAGGGCATAAAAGATTTATTTGGACTACTAGAACAGACTGGTCAGAAACATATTAGTACAAATGGCATGAAATGTAGAACATGGATCCAAATAGACATGAGGGAGCATTAAAAATATTAAGCACAGAAGAGCCACACTGGGCGTCTTAGTCTTAGTTTCAGAGCTGTATCTTCCAGCAGCAATCTGGAAGATGCAGCCCGTACTAGCCTCCATAAGCTGATGAACATGGCCAATTTACACAGTCTTTCTCAAGGGATGTGGTACAGAGAGGCTTTTCTCAGCTGCTGCTTTCAAGTTTGGGAGCAATACTATAGGCTTAAAAAGATAGTTTCATGATCTTTTAAAACAGCTTCCCAGAATTGGGAAGGTAAGTGTGACTCTGGTACCTCTACCATGTTGAAAAGCCAAGTGGGATCCTAGCCAGGGAGGGAGAGTTGAGCTCCCATTGGATCTGGTTATGCTTCCAGGACCAGGTGCTGTCTGTAGAGTCCCAGCGCACCTGTATCAGGGGCAGATAAACTCTGCCTGTCACCATACCAACAGCTCCTGCTGAGGGAATTTGCACAGCTACCCACCCCGACTCCAACTGAGTGAACAGATAACTACAGGGGTCCCTGAAGGACAGACTCAGACCCCGCCCAGAGCTGCTACTGAGGGAAGTTGCACGGCTACCCACCTCAACCTCCAACTGGGTGAATAGATAACTTCTGGGGTCTCTGAAGGGTAGATTCAGACCCTGCCCAGAGAGGTGACAGCAGGCACACAAGGCCGAGTGCCACAACTGACCAAGAGCCAACCAATCATGAACCACCGAAGACATAGGCAAACGTCAGTGAAAAAATTTACATAATAATACAAAGAACAACATGGTAACTCCAGAAGAGAGTGGCGATCTTACAAATACAAGACCTGAACTGAGCAATGAAGAGGAAACAGAAGGGAACAACACCAAAAATTCCTTTTTGATGATCATCAAAGCTCTCAAAGAAGATATGAAAAATAGCCAGGTTCGATTCCCAGCACCCACATGGCAGCTAACAACTGTCTGTAGTTCCAGTTCCAGGGAAACACCAAGGCAAATAAATAAATAAATAAAGTTTAAAAAAAGAAATAGAAGAAAATACAAACAAAAAATTGGAAGAGATGAACAAATCTATGAAAGAAATATGCCAGGAACTAAAAGCTGAAATGGAAGCAATAAAAAAGGCACAAAATGAGGCAAAGATGGAAACAGAAAATCTGAAGAAAAAAGCTAGAACCACAGATACAAGCATAATAAACAGAGTTCAAGAGATGGAAGATAGAATCTCTGAAGTGGAAGACTCAGTAGCTCAAATAGATATATCAGTCAAAGAAAATACTAAAACTAAAAAAGCCATAACTCAAAATTTTCAGGAAATCTGGGACACCATGAAAAGATCTAATTTGAGAATAATAGGAATAGAAGAAGGAGAAGAATACCAGCTCAAAGGCACAGATAATGTTTTCAATAAAATCATAGAAGAAAACTTCCCTAACCTGAAGAAGGAAATGCCTATGAAGATACAAGAAGCTTACAGAACACCAAATAGATATGATCCCAAAAAAAAGTCAGCACGCCACTTTATAATCAAGCCACAAAACATACAGAACAAAGAAAAAATTTTAAGAGCTGCAAAAGAAAAGGGCCAACTCACATACAAAGGCAGACCAATCAGAATAACGCCTGACTATTCAATGGAAATGATGAAAACTAGAAGGGCTTGGTCAGAAGTTATACAGACACTAAAACAGCATGGCTGCCAAACTAGAATACTATACCCGGCAAAATTATCCATCACCATAGATGGAATAAACAAGGTATTTCACGACAAAGGCAGACTGAAAGAATATCTATCTACCAATCCAGCACTACAGAGAGTATTAGAGGGAAAACTCCAACCTAAGGACCACAGATACACCCACGAAATCACAAACAATCAATAATTCCACAGAAGAATAGACTAGAGAAAGGAAATATAAACAAGTTACCACCAAAAATGGCAGGAAATATGAATCAATGGTCACTAATTTCCCTTCATATCAATGGTCTCAACTCTCCTATAAAACGTCACACTCTAACAAGATGGATACAACAACAGAAGCCATCCTTCTGTTGCCTACAAGAAACACACTTCAACCGCAAAGACAGACACAGGCTTAGAATTAAGGGTTGGGAAAAGATTTTCCAGTCAAACGGACCTAAGAAACAAGCAGGGGTTGCAATCCTAATATCTAACAAAGTAGACTTTAAGCTAAAAGCAATTAAAAGGGACCAAGATGGTCACTACTTATTCATCACAGGAAAAATTGGTCAAGAGGAGATTTCAATCTCAAATATTTATGCTCCTAATATAAGGGCACCTACTTATGTAAAAGAAACACTGCTAAAGCTCGAATCTCACATCAATTCTTACACCCTAATAGTGGGAGACTTCAATACCCCACTTTCAACCCTGGATAGATCAACCAGACAGAGCCTCCACAGAAAAATAAGGAGTCTGAAAAAGGTTATGATGCAAATGGATGTCATAGATATCTACAGAAGCTTCCACCTAAATGCAAAGGAATATGTCTATTTCTCAGCTCATTCCTCATGGAACTTACTCTAAAATTGACCACATAATTGGTCATAAAGCAAATATCAACCTTCATTATAGCAGCTAATAAACACCTTCAGCAATGTAGCAGGATACAAGATTAACTCAAAGAAATCAGTAGCCCTTCTATATACTAAAGATAGAACAGCTGAAAAAGAAATAAGGGAAACATTACCCTTCATTATAGCAGCTAATAGTATTAAATACCTTGGAGTAACTATAACCAAAGAAGTAACAGAGCTATTTGACAAAAATTTTAAATCACTGAAGAAAGAAATTGAAGAGGATATCAGAAAATGGAAAGTTCTCCCATGTTTCTGGATAGGTAGGATCAACATAGTAAAATGGCAATTCTACCAAAAGCAATCTACAGATTCAATGCTCTGCCCATCAAAATATCAACACAAAATTTTTTAGACCTTGAAAGAACTATACTCAATTTCATTTGGAATAACAGGAAAACCAGGATTGCCAAAACAATTTTACTCAACAAAATAACCTCAGAACTATCCCTGACTTCAAGATATCCTATAGAGCTTAAGTAATAAAAACAGCCTGGTACTGGCATAAAATCAGACTTGTGGACCAATGACATAGAATTGGGGATCCAGACATTAACCCAAAAACCTATGAACACCTGATCTTTGACAAAGAGGCCCAAAATATTCAATGGAAAAAAGATAGTATATTTTACAAATGGTGTTGACATAGCTGGACGGAAGTGTGTGGAAAAATGCAAATAGATCTGAGCGTGTCACCCTGCACAAAAGTCAAATCCAAGTGGATCAAAGACCTCAACATAAACCCAGCCACACTGAACTTGATAGAAAAGAAAGTGGGAAATACACTTCTACGAATTGGCACAGGCGACCATTTCCTAAATATAACACCAGTGTGGCACAGACACTAAGAACATCAATCAATAAGTGGGATCTCCTGAAGCTAAGAAGCTTCTGTAAAGCCAAGGACACTGTGAATAGGACAAAACGGCAGCTTACAAAATGGGAAAAGATTTTCAACAACCCTCCAAGTGATAGAAGACTGATCTCTAAGATATATAAAGAACTCAAGAATCTAGAGCCCAAAACCTTGAATAACTCAATCAAAAAATGGGGTTCAGATCTAAAAAGGGATTCTCAGCAGAAGAATTACAAATGGCTGAAAGGCACCTGAAAAAGTGCTCATCATCTTTAGCCATCAGAGAAATGCAAATCAAAACAACTTTGAGATACCACCTAACACCTGTTAGATTGACTAACATAAAAGGCACAGATGACAGTCTATGTTGGAGAGGATGTGGACCAAGGGGAACATTCCTTTATTGTTGGTGGGAGTGTAAGCTTGTTCAGCCACTTTGGAATGCAATATGGCAGTTTCTAAGAAAGCTGAGAATCAATCTCCCCAAGGACCCAGCAATACCACTTCTGGGTGTATACCCTAAAGAAGCACAGTCACACTCCAAAGGCTCAACTATGTTCATAGCAGTGTTATTTGTAACAGCTAGAACCTGGAAACAACCTAGATGTCCCTCAACTGAAGAATGGATTAACAAACTGTGGTTCATCTACTCAATGTAGTATTACTCAGCAGTAAGAAAAAATGATATTCTAAAATTTGCAGGCAAATGGATGGATTTGGAGAATATACTACTGAGTGAGGTATCACAAACTCAGAAAGACAAGTAGGGGATGTACTCACTCATTAGTGGATTCTAAACAAACAAACAAACAAACAAACAAGAAAAAAGCAATGCATGCCCAAGCTGCAAACCACAACCTCTGAACAGCTTGGGATCAGAAACATCCTGGATTGACATCTTGGATCCCACTCCCCGTAGAGGAACACCCAATTCACTCTTTAGGGAATGGGGAGAAAACTGGATCTGCCAGGAGTGGAGACTGAACTAAGCAATATTGCGATAGTGGTTCCATGGGACTGCCTGCAGCCTGCACAGGGAGGGGATAGGAATTTGTGGAGAAGAAAGAATGACTTGATGAGTTGGGGGGGTAGGGACCTTGAATAAGAATATACATGGTTAGAAAGTGTGACTTCTTTGTTCACAATAAAATAATAATAATAATAATAATAATAATAATAATAAAAACCCCGTAACATATATAAAAAAAAAGAAAAGGCTTAACCTGAGAATAATAGGAATAGAAGAAGGAGAAGAATACCAGCTCAAAGGCATAGATAATGTATCCAATAAAATCATGGAAGAAAACTTTCTTATCCTAAATAAGGAAATGCCTATAAAGATATAAGAAGCTTACAGAACACCAAATAGATATGACCCGAAAAAAACCCAGTTAAGAATGGGCTATGGAGCTGAAGAGATGCCTCAATGTATAAGAGCACTAACTGCTCTTCCAGAGGACCCAGATTCAATGTTGAGCACCCACATGGCAGTTCACAACAGTCGGTATCTCCACAATATGACACCCTCACATAGACATACATGTAGGTAAAACACCAATGCATATAAAATAAAAACAAATGAATTATTTTTTTTAAAGACTGGCTATTAAATTCATTAGAGAGTTCTTAAAAGACTAAAAATGAATGATATAAATGTTTGTTAAAACATTCATAATTCTAAGCCATAAGGAAAGCACAAATTAAAACTACTTTGAGATTCCATCTCTCCCTGTTCTGAATAACATCCACAAAACAAATAGTAACAAATGCAAGAGTGGACATGAAGTAAAGGAAACACTTACTCACAATTGGTATGATTTAAAACTGGTATAGCCACTATGGAAATCAGTTGGAAAGTTCTTTAAAAATATATATCTATATCCATATCTATCTATTTATCTATCTATCCCACACAATATATTTATGTATTTTCTGGATATATTTCCAATTGGTTATATATCCTATCATATAAACTTGTTTATACATGTTCAATACTTCTCTATTCATGATAGTCTGGAAATGGAAACAGCATAAATGCCATAAACTATAAATAGAGAATGTAAATTGGGTTAATTACACATTGGAATATTATTCAAATGCTAAGACAAATAGAATAATGAAACTTATAGGAAAATAGATGAAGCTGTGCATAATCATTCTGAGTAAGGTTACCCAGACCCAGAACGATATGACATATGGTCTTTGTCTTAGGGTTTACATTACTGTAAATAAACACTATGACCTTGGTAACTCATATAAAGAAAATTCTTAATTAAGGCATGCTTAAAGGTTCAGAGGTTTAGTTTGATATCATTCTGGTGGGAAGCATATAGTTACACAGACAAACATGGTCTTGGGGGAGCTGCAAGTTCTATATCTGGATCAGTAGGCAGCAGGAAGAGAGTGAGCCATTTATCCTGGCTTGAGCTTCTGATATCTCAAAGCACACCCCCAGTAACATACTCTTCCCAACAAGGCCACACCTCCTAATAGTACTACTCCCTATGAGTCCATGAGAGCTGTTTTTATTCAAACCACTACAGTCATTCTTATATGCATATGCTAAGGTTGAATCTTTAGAATGTTTTTAAATTGGAATACCAATAGAAGTCAGAAATCAAGCAAGAATTAATATATATATGGTGGTGGGAGTTTAAAAGGGAAGGAGTATAGAACATAGGTGATATGTAAGTAGGGAAAAGGAATGGGAAGGATTAAATAAGGTGTTAGATAAGAGGGCAGTATCAAAGCAAAATTATGTGGAAAGATAATTAACACTAAAGTCCTTTAAAAATGAAAGTTTACTATCATAGAGGCTTCCTCAAATATATGCATAAAAGGGGTTTTGAAGGAATTACTCTATAAAGGAAGAGGGGTAATGTGTCTCCCAGACACCATAGACTAGGAAATAAAAATATCCAGTGCAAGGCATGTGTTTCCTCTTTAGAAGATGCTGGTTATTGGAATTAGTTAATCCCCCACAAAATGGTACAGACTATTGCCATTGATCTTGCTTGTTTAACATTTTTACATTGTTACTTGATATTGCCATCTAAAAGGTTGATACTTCAGAACTATGTAGTCAAGTTACAAATATAAAATCTCAAAATAACTCCCATGTTTTAACTAAGTTTATGATTTTGTGTTAGGATGTATACAAAGCTATCATGGAGTGCATGCAGGTGCATATGGCTGGATATACCAATTCAGAAAAATAATTTATTGACCTTGAATCATCAAGATGAAGATCCAGATGTGTATCAGATGTTGCTAGATAAAGCTGTTCTATTTTTCTTTGCTAACCTGCCTTTTATAAAGTGTTGGCCATAACAGCTTGTGATGGTCAGAAAATAGATCCCCCTTCTTTTTTTCCTGTTATGTACTTTTATTATTGGGAAAGTATATGAACAATCATAATTTCTTCCTAGATAGTATATTGATGACAGAAATAAAAATGATGCCACTCAAGTCTAGCTAATTTACTGGGGGTTACTTACAGAAATATGGGTGAGAGGTTGCTTACAGGATTATGTATGAATTAAAGGCAGTTTCCTTGTGTGAAGGCCCACCTAAACAGAAGTCACAACTCAAGACAACTGTATTCTTGGATCTTTCTGTGTAAATTTGAATAAAAACAGCATAATTTTGATAATCTTTCTCCATGAAAATCCTTACTGTTTGTAAAACTTTAGGGAGGGGTATTGTGAATCTTGTTACATTCAAGAGCTTCCTGTGACTTGTGGGTTGCTTATCTAAGCTTTGTAAATTATGTCCCCTTCTTGAAATTTGATGAGCATCTTCCCAAGATGGTGTTTCAAAGTAGTGGAAATTGCTACACAATTTTCCCTTATGATACATACAAAACACACACACACACACACACACACACCACCCACGCATGTACACGCATATGCACACGCATATGCACACATGCATGAATGTACACATACAGTACCAGGTTTGGGAATAACACCTATGCTTTCAGGTGCTTACTAAGGTTCTTGGAATACATTCCCCATAGGTGAGGGAAACTACTATAATTTAATTTGTTTAAGATTAGTTCAGCTACTTTTATTTAGTATCTATTCATCTCCTCTAGGTAAGTATCCTTTTAAGTACATTACCCCATTTTCCATTTGTCATTTCTTTATTAAACTTTCTTCTTATTTATTTTTGCCTCCTTCCCATCTTCCCATCTTGCTTCTCCATCCCATTCATTGCCCTGTTTATTTTGTATCTGCTCTCTGATGTTGCATCCTCCCCCTCAAGAAAATAAAATTTAAGAGAACCAGAAAGATAAGGAAAATTAGTCTCATCATGGAAGCTGTAGTATGACACAGTGAATCACACAGTAAACCTTTTAGTCCATATATCTTTATTTGCAAGTGTTCATTATTAGGAATCATTGGTCTGGTTTGAGGTCTCTGGTCTCTACTACACTATTGATACTGGATGCTCACTGGACCTCCTCTTGTATATCTTGCTGTTGCCTTATGTTATGGAGATCCTGCAGGTTTGAGGTTGGAGAACCAGTCCCTTCACATGCTCCATCAAATCACCAACTTGTGGGTGATTGCAGGGTTGCTCAGCCCACCAACTCTCCCCAGTTCTAAACACCAGGGTGAGCTCTCCAGCATTGCTCTGACAAGTCCACCCCTTGTAGCAGTCAGCAAATTAAGGTAGGCAGTTCTCCTATTTTTCACATCCTCATGGTTGGTTTTCCCACACCTACACCTTCAGGGTCAGCTCTGAGGTGTTGTCCAGGTAAGTTGTAGTGGCTACTATCCTGAGCACTGCAGCCAGTGCTCTCCAGCTCTTATGTCTTCAGGTCCAACTCTCCCACCTGCATGTGGTTTTGATGGGCATGAGGATGTGTGGCAGAGAGCAACTCTTCCACACCCATGTCTTCAAATGATAGATGTGTAATGGGGACAGCTCTCTCATGCTCATAATTTTGGGTCTGGATCACCCTCACCTTTGAGAATGGCGTTGGTTCTATTGTGATTCCCAGGCAAGGCACATGACCCAATCTCTCTAGTGTTGCAGCTGGTGTGATTGCCCCATTTTAAAACTAGGATGCTTGTCTCTTTGTTGTTGAAATGAAAAAGCTATTTATTTATATACTTTGGATCTTTATGAAATTTATAGTTGTATCATTCGCTTACAAGAAAAACTTTCAGTCTTTTACAGTTCGCATTAAAGTTGTACATGTGCATGCCCAGTAGGAAAAAAAAGCCCAGCAATCCTAAGGGAAAAAATCAATTTCTAGATTTATTAACAAGACAATTTCAAAACAACTCAACATCAACAAAAATTGTTAGAGGACATAAAAAAGTAAGGTAGTGAGCTTGTTTGCTGGCAAAGAAATATATTAACAGAAATTTTCCATCAAAATAATCATACATTGAATTTGATTCAATTTCCTTAAGTATGCTCAGGAAGCTAAAGAAAATGATGAGGGAAAAGAACACTGAATTCAAAAATAACAATCCATAACAAGCAGTAGAGGCCAATAAAATGACAAGAAGTATAAATATGAATCCTGTAGAAATTTTGGAGCTAAAAATAAAGCATCAGTAATAAAACTCACTGAAGGGGATCCACAGAAGATTTTAACAGTCAGAGAAAATAATTAATATCTTTTCAAAAAGGGCTATTGAAATATTCGACTGGGGAATGGACACAAAATATGGAAAAAGGAACCCATTGAACACTCTGTACTAACATATGCATGAGGGAATGGGCACACAGAGGATTTGAAAAAAGAACATTTGCAAATTTCCCAGATTGAAAGGCATGGTCATACATCCTAGAAAAACAATGGTATATTACAGAGCAAGTTAGAAGAGTAAGTCTGTTATTGTAAGATTAGGAAACTGAGGCAACAGTATATTCTAAGGTGTGGGGCTATGGATACGGAAGTAGAATGGAGGTAAAGATGATTCAAATGACATAGTAGAGCAGCTAAGAGGTTTAAAGGTTGACTCAGGGATTTAAGATCCCTGTTTTTAAATTTATAGTGACATAATAGAATTGACAATTCTCTAATAAAGTTATTCAGGCAAACTTTAACAAGTTGATTTGGCTATGCAAAAAACTGAGATACATAATCTCTATAAGAAGGTTATATCACTATCTTTTCCCTATTACATCTTTATTATAAATAAACATAAAGCAATATATTTTGGATACATTTCTATTTTGTGTGCTTTTTATTATTGTTTTACTTAAATATCCAATAGTATCTCTAGTTATAACTAGAGGTGAATGTTTCAAAATGGCATATCTTTACTGTTTGAACAAAAGTGGTGTGGATTATTTTTTAGCATTAAAATAAAGTTTAACCTTTAAAAAGCAATTCAGAAAAATAATAACAAATCAGAAAGCTGCCACAATATATGACCAAAATAGTCAATGTAAGAATAGCCTTTAGGCTTTACCTCAAGTATTTTACTATGTTCAGTGAGGGACAAAATTCTATTTTTGCATTATTAGTCATTTATAAAATTGTTTTAGAGGCCATTGAGAAAAAACACCTAATGGGGAAGATTTAATCTCAATTAACAATTTTAAAGTTTCAGTTTGCATTGTTATTATTAATTGTTTTAGATTTACATAAAGTTGAGCTTTCACAGGAAACAATCTTTCATCCATAATGCCTAGAGAAACTATAACTGACAAATTTGTAACTCTTTTCAGATAATGAAAATCCTGTCATAAAATGTAGTAAACTTAATTTTCATTCTACAATTTATTTCAAATCTCTATCAATATTAAGTCAGTATTATAAATCTTGGCTACATTTTCCAACTGTTAAATCAACACATATTCCAATAATTTATAAGAATTTTTTACATTGTATGAACAGATCAATTCATTCATTGGCTGTATGCTATAACACTGTGTTTAGTTTTCTAGGCTAACAAAGACAGGTATTTCACACAAGCATGCTTTCTCAGCATCATTAATTCAAAGTTTCTCTGTGTCCTGCCTCAACAAGGAAACTCTGTTACGCTTACAAGTCATTGTGGAAACTTTGTAGAAGTCTAGTTATACTTATGTTTTAGTTAAAGTAATCAACTCAAGTTTTAGAAGGGGATCAAAGGTCTCATTGAAATATGAGCCTTTTATCAGTATGTAGTCATGTCATACAGATTCAGTGAAAAAATATGTTGGATCATAATGAGCTGAAATATTGCAAGCAAAAAATATGAGTTTGGCAAGACCATTTATTTAATGTAGATATCTACATATTTCAAGTAATTATTATAAGTCTCTGTATTAGGAATTACTAACATTCTCATATACAATGAGAATCCATCATCCATTGTAGAAATCTATTTTTGTGTCTATAAATCTAGATTAAAACCAATATTTCCTTTGTTATAGGGTTCAAAGTTTAATAAGATTTGAATTTATAAAATAATTAAAGCAGAGACAGCTTTTATATAATGACTTCTTTTAGTATAAAAAAATTAAAAGAATTAGAATGGGGCAATGACTTTACTATAGTATCTAGTTCTGAAGATGTTAAGAGAAAATAAAAACTGTTAGATAACTCTAAAGTGGGTAATATATACTCCCCTTTCTTGCTATCATTGCCCCTGAAAATACTGAAGACTTGCAGACCCTCATTTTTGTCGTTTTGTATGATATCCTTTGTGGTAAGGAATATTAGTTTAGTATTCTGGAATCTAGCTAAATATATTAAGAGTTCATGGTCAGCCAAGTTTCTATATTATTTATTATGGATAACACACACAATTTTCCAATTAAATTAGACAAGGGCAGAGGATATAACCTTTGACCATTTTTTGTTTTAAAGATTTGGCCTAATATAAAAAGGCTGTTTGGTGCCTCCTAGATTGTCAATTATGTTTTGCTTGGTGGGGTGGTGAGTTTAATCATTTTCCTCTTTAAGTGTCTTTTGCAGTAGCAGAGAAGGCTCTTAAACATTTCACTCATAGCCCTCCACAGGAGATTATGCATGCCTGGTTCTCTGAAATTCAAAAGTCTACTGCCTAATCCTCTCCACCTAAGCAGCTTTTAAGGAATGGACAATCTTCTAGTGCTGGCAGTCAGTGACTAATAAGAGCTTGTTAGGGAAGCCAACATAAGACAGGCACAGTCAAGTTGCTGAACCCTCCTGAGTCTTAGTCAACAAGGTCAGGACAAAGAACTCTGACTCTTGCTGAACACCCATGGAATAAAATAAAAAACATGGATATGTAGTAGGACTTGCCCATTGCCTCAAACCAGTTGCCAAGGCATTCACATAACGTACTTCTTAAGAGTCAGCTAAAGTAGGCCTGAGGGCTTAGCATCAGCCTATGTCCAACATTCCTGATTGCTCAGAATCTGCCTAGGAACAGGCACTGTTATATTTCCTGATGGTGACTAGCCAATGAAAGACAACCATGCACTATCACTAGATTGTGACACATCTTGGGTACTTGGTGGAGGGTATATAAGACTATAACTATTGTTGAATAAATGAGTTAGTTGTTTGCAGTTCAACTGACTCTAGGGTCTGTGTAACTGACTCTGTGTCTTCTCACCCTCTACATAAAAGGAAATGTTAAGACCCAGCAACATGGTATAATAGAGATAGAATCATCAGAAATAAAGTGTGTCTTATGTCCTTATGATTGACAGAAAATAGAGCTTTACATATTTACAAAGAAAAAAAAGTAGTTTTCTTAAGGTATTGTTTTTTCTTTAATTGAAAAAAACATTTTTTTTCTGGTTTGGTTTTTATCTTATTCTATTTTATTATTGTTCAGATGTCTGTTTATATTCTTTTTTATCTTTTTTATTAAGAATAAAGTCACATTTTCTATCTATGTATATTCTTGTTCAAGGTCCCTTACACCTCCCACTCCCTCCAGTCACTCTCTCTTCTTCACATCTCCCTATCTCCTCCCCAGCAAGGACAGGAAGGAGGTCACAAGGTCCCAATATGGCTTAGTACAGCATCCACTCTTGGAAGATCCAGGTTCCTCACCCCAACGTCAAGACTGGGTCAGGTGTTCCTCTGGAGGGAATGGGCTCCAAGGTGCCAGTCCAAGGTGTTTCAGATCCCAAGCTGTTCAGTGTTTACTGTTTGCAGCTTGGACATGTTTTGCTTTTTGCTTTTTTGTCCACTAATGAGTGAGTACATCCCCTTCTTATAATTCTGGGTTTGTGATACCTCTCTATGGAGGATATTCTCCAAATCCATCCATTTCCCTGCAAATTTTAAGATACCATTTTTTCTTACTGCTGAGTAGTATTCCATTGTGTAGATGTACCACAGTTTGTTAATCCATTCTTCAGTTGAGGGGCATCTAGGTTGTTTCAAGGTTCTTACTATTACAAATAATGCTGCTATGAACATAGTTGAGCTAATGCCTTTGGAGTGTGAATGTGCATCTTTAGGGTATATGCTCAGTAGTGGTATTGCTGGATCCTTGGGGAGACTGATTCCCAGTTTTCTGAGAAACTGCGATACTGCATTCCAGAGTGGCTGATTAAACTTACACTCCCATCATCAATGGGGGAGTGTTCCCCTTGTTCCACATCCTCTCCAGCATAGGCTGTCATCTGTGTCTTTTATCTTAGTCAATATGACAAGTGTCAGGTGGTATCTCAAAGTTGTTTTGATTTTCATTTCTCCGATGGCTAAAGAAGTTGAGCACTTTTTCAAGTGCCTTTCAGCCATTCATAATTCTGCTGTGAATTCCCTTTTTAGTTATGAACTCCATTTTTTGATTGGATTATTCAAGGTTTTGGGCTATAGTGTCTTGAGTTCTTTATATATTTTAGAGATCAATCCTCTATCACTTGTGGGGTTTTTAAAAATCTCTTCCCATTCTGTAGGCTGTCATTTTGTCCTGTTGACAGTGTCCTTGGCTTTACAGAATCTTTTCAGTTTGAGGAAGTTCCACGTATTGATTGTTGTTCTTAGTGTCTGTGCCACTGGTGTTATATTTGGGAAGTGATCATCTGTGCCAATTCATTGGAGGACATTTTCCATTTTCTTTTCTACCAAGTTCAAAGTGGCTGGGTTTATGTTGTGGTCTTTGATCCACTTGGATTTGAGTTTTGTGCAGGGTAACAGGCTTGGATCTATTTGCATTTTTCTACACACTACCATCATTCAGTTTTGCCAACACCGTTTGTTGAAGATACTATCTTTTTTCCATAGAATATTTTGGGCCTCTTTGTCAAAGATCAGGTGTTCATAGGTCTCTGGGTTAATGTTGTGATCTTCAATTTGATTCCATTGATCTACAAGTCTGTTTTTATGCCAGTACCAGGCTGTTTTTATTACTGTAGCTCTATAATATAACTTCAAGTCAGGGATAGTGATGCTTCCTGAGGTTCTTTTGTTGAGCAAAATTAAAAAAAAAACCATTTTTTCATACAATATATTCTCTCAGAGTTGTCCATCCCCTGGTACCTGCCAGTTCCTCCCATTCTTCCTTGATCTGCATCCTTTCTGTCTGCTACTAAAAATCAAACATCTATGGAATAATAATAAAACAAACTAAAAAGATAAATAAAAACAAAAATAGAATAATGAAACAACCACATATAAGAGAAAATTAATAAATATCATAAGAAATGCATATAGACATGGAGACATAAAGAGAAACCTGTAAAAACTTCAAGCCAGAAGCCATAATATATATGCAAAAGTCATGTAAGGTAATTAAAAAATGTCCTAGGACAAAGAATCCTGAAAAGTGCTGTTGGTTATCTATGCTGGATATGGGATCCATAGTTAAGAGGTTTTTTTTTTATTTTTTATTTTTTTTGCCATTGAAACTCCTTTCACCAGATGGTTTTTAATGCAGAATTCCACCAGATTTTCAAAGAAGAGTTAACCTCAACCCTCCTCAAATTATTTCTCAAAGCAGAAATAGAAGAAACCTTGCCCAATTCCTTTTATGAGGCCAAAGTTTTTATAATACCTAATCCATACAAATACTTGATAAAGAAAGAATTATGGAAAAATTTTAGTTGTAAACATGGATGCAAATTTTCTCAATAAAATACTTTAAAACTGAATCCACAAACACATTACAAGATTTTCTACCACTATCAAGTAAGTTTCCTATCAAAGATGCAGGGATGGTGCCACATACATAAATCAATACATTATATAAATAGATTGAAAGACAAAAACACAGGATCACGTTAGATGCAGCAAAATCCTTTGGCAAAATATAATACCTTTCATGATTAAAAATCCTAGAGAGAATAAGGTTATAAGGAACATAACTCAATAAAATAAAGAAAATTTACAGCAACCCCATAGCCAGCATCAACTTAAATAGAGAGAGAGCAAAAAAACTCCTTCCAAATGAGAAACAAGACAAGGAGCAAGAGAAAGTTGTCTACCCTCTACATACCTATGCTATATAGTTCTTGAAGTTTTAATTAGACCAATAAGATAAATGAAATGAAGGAGATCAGAGGATACAAACAAGAATGAAAAAAGTCAAGCTATGTCTATTCAGATAATATGATAGTATACATAAATGACCTTAAAAATTTCATGGGGAAACTTCTACTGCTGATATACTTCAGCAAAGTAGCAGGATACAAAATTAATACCAAAAGAAAAAAATCAGTAGCCTTCTTATATACAAATGACAAATGGATTGAGGAAAATATTAGAGATATAACACCTTTCAAATAACCTAAAGACTAAAATATTTTGAGATAATGCTGACTAACCAAGTGAAAGACACATATAATAAAAATTTTAAGATGTTACAAACAGAAATTTAAGAAGATATCAGAAGATGGAAAGATCTCCAGTTATCATGGATCTGTAGGATTAATATAGCAATAATATCTATCCTCCCAGAAGCAATCTATAGATTGAATTCAGTCCTTTCCAAACTTCTACCTAATTCAATACAGATCTTGAAAGGCAAATTTTCAGCTTCGCATGGAAGCACAAGCATAAACAAGCAAACAAACAGCAACAACAAAACCAGGACATTTAAAATACTCATGAATGATGAAAGAACTGGCAGAAGTATTACCATCCTTGAAGTCAAATTGTACTACAGAGCTTAGTAACAAGAACAGCATGGTATTGGCACAAAACACACATGATGACCAATTTCTATTAAAAACTCAGAAATAAGTCTGCAGATCTAAGGTTGTATGATTTTTAATATATATAATGAAACTAGAAAAAACTGGAGAAAAAAGACAAAAATGATTTTATCCAATTTGTAGAAGAATCTATAATAGATCCATACTTACCTCTCTGTACAATTTTAACTTCAAGTGGACCAAATCACTCAACATAAAATCATATATCTTCAACCTGATAGAAGAGAAACTGGGGGATAGTCTTAAGCTGATTGGCACTTGGAGACAACTTTCTGAACAGAATACTGATAGCACAGGCACTAAGAAAAAATAACAAACTGAACTTCATTAAATTGAGAAGTTTCTGTACAGCAAAAGACATCATTGTTTTGACAAAGTTGTAGCCTACAGAAGGTGAAATGTTTTTTAATGTTTACAGAAGGCAATTTATTTCTTTTAAACATCAATACTAAAAGTGACAAATTTCAAGTAAACTTCTACCTTTTCATTCTTTACTTATTATAAATAAAGTCATATTTTTATCCATGTATGTTCTTGTGATTTTTTTCTAACTAAACATTTAATAGAAAGCTAATAGACAATTCTCCAAAGAGGAAACTCAAATAGCTGATAAACACCCAAAGAAATGAACATCCTTAGAAATCAAGAAAATAAAAAAAATCAAAGATTCTTTGAGATTTATTAATGATCAGAATCAATAAATCAAATGACAGATCATACTGTCAAGGATGTTCTGGAGTAAGTGAATCACTCACCCACTGTTATTGGGAAAGCAACTTTATAGCCTTTTTGGAAGCTAGTGTGGCAGTTCATCAGAAAAATGGAATCAATCTACCTCAAGATCCAACTATACCACTCTTGGATATATACTGAAAAGATACTTTTCTCCTTACAAAAACACTTATTTAACCACATTCATTGCTTTGCTATGCCATTCAAAATCTCCCAAAATTAGAAACATCCTAGATGTCTGTCAATGGATGAATATCCAAAGACAATGTGGTACATTTTAGAATGGAATATTACTTGAATGCTTAAAAAATAAAATCATGAAATTCACATGTAAGTGGGAGAGACTAGATAGAAATGATCCTGAGTTAGGTAACTCAGACCTAGAAAATCAAATATGGTATGTATTTGCTTATATTTGGGGTTAACTCTTAAGTTACTGATAAGTTATAATCCATATAATTGCAAAAGTGAGGTAGAGAGTAAGATACTAGGAGAGAGGAATGGATCTCCCTAGGAAAGGTAAGTAAAATAGATTGTTATGTATGGATGGGAAGCACTGGAATTTGAGGATAAACCAAGGAGGGAAGAGAAAGCAGGGTAGGTAATATGGGGAGGGACAGCTAAAACTAATAGTCATTGAGAGGTCATTGGAAACATAATAAGAGTTGAGGCTTCATAATACATACATATATATAAAGGTCATCTAAATGAAATCAGCAAATAATGGGTGGCAGGGGAACATCTGGACTTCTCTTATCACCAAATGAAGCTTCCAGGACCAAAAATTGTTTATGTCTCATGGAATTGTTGATCAAATGGTTCCTATTTTAACCCCCAAATAACCCAGACTATTGCCAAAGTTACTGGTTCCTTTCCACAAACTGACAGCAAGAACCTTATTACTAAAGACAGCACCTACACAAACCATTGAACATGGGAAATCTAATTCTTGCCTACCTAAAGCCTTCACTTCTATAGATTAGTGTATGTGGCTCTGGAAGTGTTCTGCATGCTACCAAAGGAGAAAGGTTAACACCAATCTAGCTACAAATCCTTTTATCTACAAGAATGACTTGCCTACAAAATACACTACAATTGTGACACAAAACCTGTAAGACTACCCAAACAATATCTTATTTACTTAAGGCCCATTCTATGAGATGGAATCCATATCTAATACTGATGGGTGGCCAATAACCTGAAAGCATATAAGCTAACATACTTAGGGGAAATGTAAATACTACCTGTATACTAAATGAATATAGCAATAAAATGACTCCCAATGACATTCTGCTATATTTACAGATCCCCGAGCCTTGCTCAGGCATTAGAACAGAAGCATCTTCCTACACCAGATGGTAACAAATACAGAGACCTATAGCCAGAAAATATGCAAAGTGAGAGACCTTGGAACACTCAGCACTAAAAGGAATGTCTCCATCAAATTTCTTCCCTCAGCGAACTCAGTGGAAGCAAATTGAGGTAGAAAAAGTATAAGAACCAGAGGGGAATGGAGACACCAAGGACTTCTAGAAACAATAGGACTAGTACACATATGAACTCGCAGAGACTGAGGCAGCATGCACAAGGCCTATACCACATGGGTTTCTAGATCTGAAAGGGAAAGTGAACACATGTCCCCATCCCTAACCCAGAAGTTAACTCTGATTGCTAACCACTTGAAAATTAAAGTACTTATTTATGGCTAAAACTGATAGCTAGAATTCACCTTCTGATCATCTCAAACCTTATCATATATAGGTATAAATCAGGCTACTTTAACTGTTGGGATGAAAAGAGAAAAGCTTTTCTGTGGTATGTTAGTGTCGTCACTTATTTTCTCATTAATGAGGTTTTAGGCAGAGGGACATTAAAAGTGATAATATATGAAATAAGAACCAAATGTTTTATAATTCAGTTTTCTTACCTTATAAAATATTTATAGTAATATATTACTTGTCTAAAGACAAGGAGCTTTTAGGATCTTTTCCATTTCTATGATCTTTGGCTCTATAATTGATAAAATGGCATGAGATCTCATTAAATGACCTTTTCCTGAGACCAAAAATATTACTGCATCAAAATTTTAGAATGGCATATGTTTGAAGTCTTTTGAACTTCATTGTCTAGCATATATACATTTAATGAATACTTAATTGGAAATTGGAAGCATGAATTATATATCAAATTTTATGTCTTGCTGGTGAGCTCATGTTTTGGATGGTGAGAATACAAAAATTACAAATTCTAAGAAATAAAGCAAAATTATAATTCCTTTTTATTTACAATATCCATACTCAGAGTGAATTAATTTTGTCTTTCTTTTTAAAAAAAATGTTCTTACTTTTTAAATTCTTAAACACAGAAGAGGGAAGCATTTGTGTACAGCAAGAGTTTATATCCCTCCTTCTAGCCAGCCTATAGCTTTTCCTGTTCTCAGTAAGCATTGATAATAATTAGCAATAGGGTAGATAGTGAATAGTTTTCCCATATCTTTTAGTTCCAGGACACAATAGCAGTTTGCTAGTATGGTGATACATACAATGAAATTGTTGTGTCTAGGTCTCAAATTCATTCTGCTGCATACTGTCTGGATCAAGTTTACAGTGTATTTGAAACCATTCTATCATGACTATTTTTGGAGTGCTGATGTAACTGTGATCTCCTTGCTAGTTCACATAATTACTTGTTCACTATACATCTGATTCAGTGGCAAATAGTAATAAATAAACATATGTATAGTCCCAACTTTAGTAAAATTTTACTTATTTTTTTAAAAACATATTTTAGTATTTATTCCACAGCTATTTGCCAGGTCCTATGACAGATGCTTTACAATTGTTATTTTTAATTCTGAGTACAACAGTTACATCAATGATTGACAGTGCTTTTCCAATTTTGTGGGTTTTGAGTTTGTTTTTAGGCTGGCCAGGAACTCCCTATGTAGACCAGGCAGGCTGTCCTGGAATCCAGAGATCCATCTGCCTCTGCCTCCCCAGTACTAGAATTAAAGATGTGTACAACCACTCAGCAGTTTCATGTTTTTTTCCTCTCCACTTTTAACAAAGGAAGAAAACAAAGCTTGTCTAAGTGGAGTGACTTGGCCAATCCTTGACAGTTGACAGGTAGCAAAACTGTGGCTTGAGTACAAGGTCTCGTACACCAAACACCTCTTACCACAAAGAAAAAATGGCTGAGTTCAATCTATTATTATTATTATTAAATTTCATCAGTAAAACCACAGGCATAGCCTACTATCTTATATGGCTGTTTCCATCTTTAATATTAAAAAAATAGTAGAAAGTCCAATATGCTATTACTAGCCTGGAAAACAGTGTTATCACAGATAACAATAAACTGCTCCTATCATCAGTGCAGTAACTTAGAACTTGTTATCAGAAGAAGTCTTCTGACTCAGAGAAAGACGATGAAGAAAGAGAATAGAAACACTATTTACTCACACAAACACTTGACAGGTTTTTGCTGTGTTTTAAGATTTTTGAGGCAGAGTCTCGATACATAGCCCAGGTTAGCCTTAAACTTGACAGGTAGCCCAAGCAGGCCCGATACTTGTGATCCACCTGCTTTTGCCTCTAGGAGCCTGAAACCCCATTCTTGCCATTTCTGTTGAATAGGAATCCAAGTTGCATATATCAGTGTTACTCAAATTTAACATGATGATTTCTGCCCACACAGGAAACAAAGCTAAGTCCTCTCACACAGCAAAAAGGTCTGGGGATGATCATCCTAAGTCAGTGTCTTTTCATATCGTACATATTCCCCAATGTCTGCTTGATAAAACACAACAATTGCCATGGGATCCACTTTTCTGCAGTCTTGAGTAGACTTTGCTGCAACCCTAAAACCCAAAGGAATGTCTGCCATGGAGTAAACTACTACTCCTTGGTACTGGGAAGTGTTTTCAGTGATTCGACCCAGACCGGATTTCAACACATGGTTTCCATACAAGAAGGACTGCTCTGCTCCAGGCTTTATCCACACTTTATACTTCGCATAGGGTGCAAGATAATTGAGAGCTGTAACGTGCAACCGGAACTTGTGGGTCTTAGTAAACTTTCCAAAACACGTCCCCAGTGACATTAGCTTATCCCCGGAGATGTTGGCGGCCAGCTTCAGGATCATCTCACTCACATAGTACACTCGGTCGTTGTGCAGCCCGAAACAGTAGGTGCCGTCGGGCCTGTCCACCAGGAGCTGGAGGTTCTCCCCGATGTATTTGGCAATCTTCTCAAATATCACTCGGGTCTCTTCTTCAGTTAAAGGCCGCATTTTCCCGCTAGCTGGGCTCCCGGGATCCTCGAGCCTGGACAGACGGAAACGGAAGTCACGTTAACCCCAAAATTTTATTTTTTTTTTTTCACTAGTGGCTTTGGGTCTATTAAGACATTCATGTAACAAAATTGTGTTGAACATTTCATTATAAACATGATGTGATATACATTAAAGATTAAAAGCATTATACAGTTTGGATTTTCAAATTTAGAATAATTCTTAATTTAAGTAGACACTTAGAAAAATATTATTTTATTGATAGCCAGAGTACAATTTTTACATGATTTTTAAGAACTTCTGGCTGACTTTTTGGCCCACTCTGATTTCAGATAAATTTTTGTTTATTAATTTGTAAGAATTCAGTCAACATAGAGAAAATAGTTAAAGTAAATGTACTGATTTTCAGTTGTAAGATACACAATAATTATATAAAAAATTTTCAAAAGTTTTCCTATAATTTGTTATATTTATTAATAATTTACAGAGTTTGAATAAAAAAGAAATAGGTCTACCTGCCTTATGACTAGTTTTACTAAAATTCTAGCTTGGAAGAACAGCTATATAAGTGTTTTATTTAAACAAAACCCAAGTAAGTTCTTCCTTTAACAATTTTCTAATACATTTGTAAGGTGAGTGTACATTTGTTTCATCACAACTTTTGAAGTAAAATGATATTATGGGATGATAGTGCTTGGAAAGCACAGCAGAATAATACTTGGCATTTCATGTAGATTGATGAAGTCAAGTATTGGTATACTTGGAAGATTTAAATATTGTTTCTGATTTGGCATAACTTTGACTCTCAGATGTATCAGTTGCATATAACAGAGCCAAACTACCCAGTTGGAAAACTAAGAAATAGTATCCAAGTTAGCTAATTCAATTTCAGGGCTATATATCATTTATAATGATTCTATCCAGAAGGAAGGAAGATATTTTAATTAAAGATTTCCTCTGTCTAGGCTTCTCTCTAACTAATAATTGTCTTTGTACTTTAGTGAGTGCTTGAAACTTTTGACTTAAACATGATTCTTTGAATAAGGTTGGTCTTTAAAAAATTAATCTCTTTGTTCCTTTTTCCTTCCAAGAATTTATTATTCTATAAATGAAGTATTAGTTTTAACATTTACTTAAATTAACATTGAATTGACCAGGGAAAAACCAGAAGTGCCAGAGCCTTTTAAGATGCAAAAAGACTTCTAGGACATACCTGCTTTCTTTAAATTGCTGGCTAGACCTTTGTGACTTGTTTACAAATTAAATAATTTTAAAAGGATAATCAGAACTCCCTCATCTGATCTGTCTTTCAAAATCTTGTCTTTTACTTCTTTTAGTGATAGACATTTAATAAACCAGGGAAAATATTTTCAAACATATCATAATCAAGTTTCACGTCAGTAGTTTCACTGTATTAATCTTCTTGGCTAATGATAAATATAATTTGCTTCAATGTATAATATGATGGGAATAATTAAGGGATCAAAGTTTCTTTGAACTAAATGTTTCAACCTCAGGGCTAACAAAGTCTCTAGAAGTTTAATATTAACCAAATAAAAGTTAAATACAAAATGAGCTATCATCATTTGATATTGGGTATAATGAAGTTTTGATATAATTAATTTCATATTCATTATTCTGTTCTAAAAGATGCTTTTGGCAGCATACAAGTTGGAAGGAAAGGAAATTCTTAAGATGAAAAAGTATATACATGTCAAAAGATTTGTAGATCACACAATTCTTCAACTTTCTGATCATTCTACTGGAACAATTAGTGATTGAAGCCACTGAATTAAAATTAAAATGTAATGGCTAGCTTATTAAAATTACAAGTTGAAGAAATCACAATGCCTCTACCTGTATTTCAATACAGCTCAGAGAAATACTCCACCTGCTCAGACAAACACTGAATCCTTCCATGAATAACAGCTTCTTTAACCATGTTAGAGAATCTTATATTTGCCATTACTTGCTTATAACTGGGTCATCTCTATGGGCATATCATTCTTTAAGACTTTTGTATTCAAATGTTTTAACTTAAACTACTTCTCGGCTTAGCTGCATCATTAAATTATGCTAACACAAGAAACACACATATTGTCTTCAGTATTTTCCCAGTAGAAGCACCTGATGAAGAATGCCACATACTTGATACCTTTCATTTCTGTTATAGACTGAACTACAATATCTAACCCCTATTTCTTATTGTGAAGCCCTAACTTCCAAGGTTTGATTTGGAAGAAATGACTAGATTAGATTAGATTGTCTTAGTTTAGATTTAATTCAACTAATGAGAGTGGGGCCTTATCCTGGGAATATTCTCTTAGAAGAGACACTCAAATGCTTGCTTTGTCTACTTCCATAAACACTTACTGAAGAAAGACCTTATGAATTAATTCATTTAGAAAATGACCAACTGTTAGACCATGTTGCCACTCCAAACTTAAATTTCTAGTTTTTATACCTGTGAGAGAATATTTTATATTGTTTAAGTCTTGACATTTAAGCTATTTTATTATGGTATCTCAATCCAACCAGTACACATTTGCAGGCTGAAAAGTGTGCAATAGCAAATGCTTTGTATATATATTGAAATTCCGTTTGGTATGTACTAAAAGATTTTTCACGTGCCGGCCATAAATCTAACATTACAGCAAAAGAAAGAGATGCTATTCAGAAATGAGAGAGAAGACAATGCTTGTAAAAGGGCCATAGGACACTTTTCATTCAAATTCTGCTCTGATATTTTAAAGAAAGTAGAATTTTTAGCAATAAAATTATTGAAAAAAATTTCTAAGTAAAATCTTGGAGTAACAGCTTGGATCTCTTGGCTGGCTAGAGGGAAGTGTAAGAGGTTAAAGTTAATATGAGGAAGAAATTTCTAGAAGAAAATGGATCAGAGCTTTAAGAGATAGAAAATTCTCAGCCTACCCATATTAAAACAAACAAAACAAACCAAAGCACAAAACTGAGAAGACTTGCTTAGAATAGAGCACTAAGATGGTGACCAAGCAAACATTTGCTAATATACAGAAATCTTGCCAGTTTGGAATAATGTAAATGGATAGGAGATGGAATGCAGAAAGGCTATTATATTTTTTGGACTAAAAAGGGCACAATAATAGAGCTACTTGATGCAAATTTAGTTTCATCTTCAAGAAGATGGAAAAGTGTCCTGCAAATGTGATTCTTCACTGATCATCAGAGCAATTGCCATGGATTTTATCCAGATAGATGTTCTTAGTCCAAAACCTTGTGAGTAAGACTGCCTTACAGAGCAATGGGAATGGAGCTATCTGGAATTTCAGGAGGGAAGCTCCCAACACAGTGAATCTTGAATTCTTTATTATGACATCATGAAGGTCTAACTTTTATTTTAGAAATGATACCTTTATAGTAAAAAGTACAAAGATCGTACTTCCATTCTTTCTCTCTCTTTATCCCACTCTATCATTTATCTACTACTTGAGAACAAATTGAGATGATGAATTCTGCAAGATTTAGTCTCACCATGTTTGAAGCTTATGTTCCAAGCTTCAACTTCTAAAGTTACAAAAAATATTTATTTTTAAGCTACCTAGTCTCTGTGGTACTGTCATTGCCTAAGGTAGTGGTGTATTTTCACAATAAGTACAAATTTTTTTATCACAGAATAGAAATATATAAGATGTTGTGGTTTGGGTATAAAATCTTCCCCTTTTGTCACTTGTTTCCCTGTAATTACACCTACACACACACACACACACACACACACACACACACACACACAGGAATTTATTTTTTAACTGTGGATTAAAGATTGTGGCCCACCAGCAATATTGATTTACCAAAGGAATGTCCAAGAATTCAGGAGTTGTTAAGTCCACAGGGCTGTTTGGCTCAGCCAGAACTCAGTATATGTCCAAATCCCAAAGGAATGGGTTTTAATGTCAATAAAGGAATAAACTTACCAGCAAAAGTGAGGTCAGGCAGACAAAGATCAAAAAATAAAACTTTTTCTTCTGTCTTTTATTTAGGGCAAGAGAAGCTGTAAACCAGATATAGGCTGGGTCTTCTGAGTCCAAGGATGTTAAATTTAAGGTGAGCTTCACCTCAAATAATAAAATTGACTAGAAATTCCTCTAGATAATTACAGATGTTTTTATTACATGACAACTGACAACTAGCTTACAGACTGTATAACTCTAAATTGTCATGACAAATAAATCCTACCTCCCTTAACTTGACTTTGTCAGGCATATTGTCACAACAAAAAAGTAAGTAAACGGCAAAGAGAGACACAGGCTTAGAATAAAGGGTTGGGAAAAGATTTTCCAGTCAAGTGGTCCTAAGAAACAAGCAGGGGTTGCAATCCTAATATCAAACAAAGTAAACTTTAAGCTAAAAGCAATAAAAAGGGAACAAGAAGGTCTCTACTTATTCATCACAGGAAAAATTGGTCAAGAGGAGATTTCAATCTTAAATATTTATGTCCCTAATATAGGGGCACTTACATATGTAAAAGAAACACTGTTAAAGCTCGAATCCCACATCAATTCTTACACCCTAATAGTGGGAGACTTCAATACCCCACTTTCAACCCTGGATAGATCAACCAGACAGAGCCTCAAAAGAGAAATAAGGAGTCTAAATGAGGTTATGATGCAAATGGATTTCATAGATATCTACAGAACCTTCCACCCAAAGGCAAAGGAATATACATATTTCTCAGCTCCTCATGGAACTTTCTCCAAAATCGATCACATAATTGGTCATAAAGCAAATATCAGCAGATACAAAAAAGTAGAAATAATCCCTTGTAACATATCGGACCATCAGGGCCTAAAGTTAGAGTTCAACAACATCAAAACCCAAAGAAAGCATACCAACTCATGGAAACTTAACATCAATCAGCTGAACCATCTCTGGGTCAAGGAAGAAATTAAGAAAGAAATCAAAGTCTTCCTCGAATTCAATGAAAATGAATCTACAATGTATCCAAACTTGTGGGACACAATGAAAGCAGTCTTAAGAGGAAGATTCACAGCGCTAGACGCCTATATGAAAAAACTTGAGAAATCCCACACTAGAGACCTAACAGCGCAGCTGAAAGCCTTAGAACAATTAGAAGCGAACTCACCTAGGAGGAGTAGACGGCAGGAAATAATCAAACTTAGAGCTGAAATCAATGCAATTGAAACAAAAAGAACAATACAAAGAATCAACGAATCTAAGAGTTGGTTCTTTGAGAAAGTTAACAAGATAGATAAGC
>PVIH01020029.1:0-33648 GCA_004025045.1 Sigmodon hispidus | reverse complement strand
AACAAGTTGTCACAAAGAAAAGTTGGAGCAGAATTCTCTGGGGCCCTGCAGGGGTGGGAACCAGGCCCTCCCTTAGATTGGGCACCAGAGATTGCCCACAGGGGATGGTTGTGGGTTGGTTTAGAGTCTGCCGGCCAGAAGTGTCAGGAGGTGCCAAGAAGAACATATCCCAAGCAGTTCAGCTGGCACCAGGCTGAGAATTCTGCTGGCTCAGGGAAAGTGTTTTCTTTCTGCCCATCCCCTCCAACCAGTTAACACCCACCTAGGTCTGCCCATGAACCTGCTGGGGCCCACCCTGGGCCATAAGCCCAGGCTATCCTGGTGGTCCTTGAGGAAGGCTGGCTGTGGAGGAGTGTCTTGGCTAGGATGCAAAGGTCTGGGGAACAAGGACAGGGGAGCAGCTCCTCCAGGAAATTCCTTGGTCTCCTTGGTCCTGCCTCTAAGCCTTTACTCGTGACACACCATCCCACTTTCCAGACACCTTTTCCTTTCAATGCCTGAGGCTGTTCACAGTCCACATCTTCTAGGATGTCTCCATACTTCACACCATCAAGCAGTAGAGGCTGCTGCTGACCTCCTTGTCCCCAGGACCCACTGACCAGGGAAAATAGCCAACAGTTTGGTGGAGGAGGTCCTTGGAGCCAGCAGTAAACAGCCTGACCCTCTTGGTACTGTGTTCTTCCTCTCCCGCTCTCTCCAGGCCTCCCTGACTTGGTCCCGGACCCCAACTACGTGCAGGCATCCACATATGTGCAGAGAGCCCATCTGTACTCCTTGCGCTGTGCAGCAGAGGAGAAATGCCTGGCCAGGTAAGGAGAGCTGGGGGGTGAAGGAGGCACAGGACCTTGCAATAGCTCATGGGAGTCACCCAGGGCCCAGCAAAGTATCTGCCTCTCAGAGCCCTTACCTTCATCTTCCTTGGCTCTAGGGATGAGGGACAGGGAAAAAGTGGGTTCCTCTTAGCCTATGTACGTTACCCACAAGGACCTTTACCACACTGTGACATTCATCTTAACACCAGCCCTCACAGGATGGCCTGCCCCTCAGGTGACTGAGGCACAATGAAAGGAACTGAAATTGATCCTGTCTGGATTTCCAGTGGTCAGTGTGAGGGTCAGGGAAGTCTTGGATGGAGGGCAGAGGGCTGCAGGGTGAGGTTAGGTGTGGCTTTGTCTGACCCAGCTTGCTTGTCTGATCACAGCAGAGAATGGACAGGCATGGAGGACACTGAGGCCCCAGGTATGACTGTCTTGGAGAGAAGAGGAGCATTGCCCTGTGCTCAGACCAGGAGCACACCCACCCTCCCTGCTCCCACAGAGCTCTCTAATGGTTTATCAGCAGTTCATATGCTGCTTAGCTTCTGTGCTTTGGGGTCCTCTCCCTGTGTCAACACCTGGTTAAATGGGACATTAATCTTCTGCTCTACTGAACATATGTTTCCCTTTCATTGCCCATTTTAAAAATATTGGTTTATTTATTTTTACATGTAAACTATCTTACCTTTTGCTCTCTAGGAAAGCCTTTGGAATGTGAACATGCATTCATTGTAGACCTTTAGCCCCGCGCCCCATCAGATTGGCTGACCACAAACTCTCTCTCTCATCTGTCTGGGGAAAGAGAAAGGACCTTCATCAGCATATAACTCAACTTACTGCTTCTTTGATAAAGCCACGTGTCTTCAGAATGTCACTAATTAGAGATGGGTGGAGCAATTGATTGACACCCTGGTGAAGGTCCCTTACATTATCACAGATGGGCAAAGTGTCTCTATTCTGGGGGCCATCCACAGCCCCTCAGTTGACCTGACCAGCAGGCCTTGTCTGTGTCCCTTGTCCTTGGGAAGAGAACACACCACTTCTGCTGACATTCTTCCAGTGATAAGGGCTCAGTCTCCATGATGGCCTTCATGTGTCTGAATTGTTTTAATTAAAGCCAAATTCTCAATACATCATCTCAAGAGCCCAGCCCTGAGGTGGGTGAGGAGAATGTAGCCTGCCTCCAGGCATGGCTGACTTCTCCATCTAGCTGGAGTGAGTGACCCCTCCCTCCAGGCTCTGATGACAGAACTGACAGGTAGCAGGAGTAGAGAGCTAGGATGCACAGCACTGGGCCCGGGGGGCGGGGCAGGGCTGAGTAAAGTCAAAGAGGGAGGGGCCTGCAGGGATGTGGCCTCCAGGAAGGCTGAGTAAAGGATTACAGAGATGGGGCCCTGCAGTGGGAGGATTCTCCACAGTCAGTTCAAGTGTGGACTGGAGCCCTGGGCCAGGTCCCACGCTGTAGGCTGAACTCAGAGAAGGAGGGAGATTCGCTTCAAGTCCCGCTACGAGCCTGTGGCCAAGCTGGGCCTAGAAGCTAGATCCTGCTGGTTTCCCACGATGTTCTGAGCTGAACAGCGGGGCAGGATTTCACCAAACAGGCAAGGAGGATGTTTTGCTTCGACCCAGACACAGACAGATTCCAAGCCTCCTCCAGATGGGGCCAAGGGCCTTACATCCTGGCAGACAGCAGTCTGAGCTGCCTGCTGTCCAGACATTCTCAGAGTGAGAGCTAATCCTCACGACAGGCCACCTCTCGCCTCTGGCCTTACAACCCAGCTCCAAATGGGGCCAGCCAGGACAGCTGTCGGCAGTCAGTTGCAAAGAGGGGAACTGGCAGCCAGGCTTCCTGCTCTCTCTCTCTCTCTCTCTCTCTCTCTCTCTCTCTCTCTCTCTCTCTCTCTCTCTCTGTGAGTGTGTGTGTGTGTGTGTGTGTGTGTGTGTGTGTGTGTGCACGCACATTCTCACAAAAGAAATTCGTCTTTTCTTTCTTCCCTGCTTCTTATGGGGATTTAAAGTCACATGAATAGCAAGCAGGCTTCCAGAAGAGAAAGCACACGCTGCTGGTTCTGAAGCCAGACCATCAGGGAGAGATGGTCTGATTGTATGTGCACCAGCCCAGGGTGCATGTGACATCAGGGTGAGCCGTAGGTAGTATTGCTAGAGATCACAGAAAACCAGGATGCTTCTAAGTACCACAATCCTGGCAGACTTCCTGGAGGAAGGGACTTGAATTGGAACCAGGAAGCTAAATGTGCTCTAGAGCTATGGTCAGGAGAAAGAGAGAAGGAAGTATCATGGCAGAACAGCCCTTGGAGCTGGAGCAAGGGCACATGGGACCAGGAACATGAAGATTTAGCCCAAGACTGAAATCAGACCTGGATTTCAGGTGCATAAGAAAGACATGGAATACTTTGGTCATCAGTTAAGGCTGTGCCCAAGAGAAAAAGAGTTTAGATGTTCCTGAGAATGGCTGTTAGGCTGTTTTTATTTATTTACCTTAATATGTGTGCATGTGTGCAGGTAATGTGTTTGTGTATAAGAGAAAGGCAAAGGACTACCATGCATGTCATCTTCCGACATGTTGGGCCACCTCCTTGAGATAATCTTTCATTGGTGTGGGGGCCACCAATTAGACGAGGCTGGCTGTCCAGGAAACGCCAGGAATTCACCCTGTCTCCAGCTCCCCAGGGCCAGCCTTAGAAGCACAGAACTCCATGGTTGGATTTTTACGGGGTTCTGAGGATTGGACTCAGTTCTCAATGCTTCCAAGACAAGCACTGTAGAAGCTGGACTGTCTTCATAGGCCCAGAACTGTTTATTTTCAAATTATCCTACAAAGATTTTTTTTAAAAGCTTTATTTATTTATTATTTTTTTATTTGCCTTGGTGTTTGCCTGGAACTACAGACAGTTGTTAGCTGCCATGTGGGTGCTGGGAATCGAACCCGGGTCCTCTGGAAGAGCAGAGGGTGCTCTTAACCACTGAGCCATCTCTCCAACCCCCCTACAAAGATTTTTACGTGAGCCCCTCCTCCACCTCTCCTGGGGTGGTGGTGGGTGCTGCCCCTGGCTGAGTAGCCTGGAAGCTGGGTTCTGAGTCTGTTAACAGCTGCCAGTCACATACAAAAGGCCAGAGAGAAAAGGAAGCGGGGTCTGAGTGGTATCACCAGAGAAGAGGTCAGACCTCACTGTCATGCAGGAGTCAGATGTTAGTATTTTGGGGCAGGAGGGGGCTTAGGGGACAGTGGCCAGGGACTGCACACAGCCTGTTGTTAGCATGAGCTGACTCTTGATGTCCTAGTACCAGAAAGTCTCCTTGCCTGTCCCCACAGCACAGCCTATGCCCCCGAGGCCACCGACTACGACCTCCGAGTGCTGCTGCGCTTTCCCCAGCGTGTGAAAAACCAGGGCACAGCAGACTTTCTCCCCAACCGGCCACGCCACACTTGGGAGTGGCACAGCTGCCACCAGTAAGTGACACCGACTGGCCTCTGCTACTTCCTCTCCTGGGCCCAGGACCTTCCCACTAGCATTCTGGGAGATGTGGGTGCTTGTTTCTACCCTAGAAAAGCAAAACTGCGTCGAAAGATGGGCCATACAGTGATCAGCCTCAGTAAGGGATAGAAATGTCTAGAATGCAGGGTTTTGCCCATGAGAGACCAGAACAGGAAGGAGTCCAGAAAAGAAGTAAGGAGCCTGAGGAGGTGGAGTTCTGAGGTAGCCTAGAACCAGAGAGGCGACCCTGTGGGGCTTGGAACAGAAGGGTGCAGTGGTTAGGAGCCACCATAGCGGGTCATGGAGCTCATCTCATGAGGGGGATATGAAGGAAAGCCCCAGGGAAACTAGGCCTTCTCTCTCCTCCCCCAGACATTACCACAGCATGGACGAGTTCAGCCACTATGACCTGCTTGATGCAGCCACAGGCAAGAAAGTGGCCGAGGGACACAAGGCCAGCTTCTGCCTGGAGGACAGCACCTGTGACTTCGGCAACCTCAAGCGCTATGCGTGCACTTCTCACACACAGGTTGGGCTAGTGTGGCAGGGTGGATACAGGAATCCATGGATGGGCAGTGGGCCAGCCAAGCAAAGGTGGGCAAGTGCCAAGGCTATGCCCACTTTGTTCTGCTTGAGGATCTTCTTACAAGTCCTGAGACCATCACAGGGCCCTGCACAAACCTTTTCCTTCCTCAGCCCAAGGGGTGTCTGTTTTGGAGATAAAAGAGCATTGCCACACAGTCTAGATGACACCATGTCTCATTTGCCTAAAGGGTGACAAAGGTCACTCCCAGACCATCTTTCCATAGGCTCATCCGCAAAACAGCCAGGTGCCCATCTATCTTGTCATCGCTTCCTTCAGCCATCTTTGTCAAGCATCTGACTCTTCCCTTCATGTCCCCACTGCCTATGGCATCTCCATCTCCTGCTTGGCTCATCTATCCAGTGGCTCAGCAAGGGCCCTTACCACTGTGGGCCCAGGCCAGGGAGGAAGCACAGAGACAGAGGTCCCCAGACTGCCTTGGGTGGGCACGGGGTGGCTCTGAGATACAACCTCTCCTTTTATCCTTTTCCTCAGGGCCTGAGTCCAGGCTGCTATGACACCTACAATGCAGACATTGACTGCCAATGGATCGACATAACTGATGTGCAGCCTGGGAACTACATCCTCAAGGTGGGCCTCGCAGTCTGGAACATTCTTTCCAATTTGATGCCCATGCTCATCTCCTTCTTCTAAAAGATGCTTCCTTCTTTGGCTATGTCCCTACCTCTCCAGTTGTTCAGGTGGGCTGCTATCTGCACCGTGATCTGAGGTTATGATCCCCTCTGATCATGTGTGTCTCAAGCAGACATGCTTCTCTTCCCATAAAGACCCCAAGGAATCTTCCGCCCTGTCATAGCTGCAGGAGAGCCAATGATGACATCATCATCATCTCTAAGTGACAAAGACCCAGAGAGCCAGTTAGTCCATTGTCCCATGTGAGGAATGGCAGGCTCTCGGCTCCTTCAGGACATGTGCCAAGCCTCAGGGTATCTTTCCAGCAGAGCTTACCCCATCATGTGCTCATGGCACACCGCCCAGCTTGGCACACCTATACATGCAGTGTAGGGCCATGTCCCCACGGCCTGACCCCAGGAAGTTGTAATTCCTCCTCCGTGCAAGCACACGGAGGCTGGGGATAACTTTGTCAGCTTTCTTAGACCTGCTCCATATCAAAGGTCAGTGTGGGGAGAACCCTGAGTGGTGGTTCTTCCTGCAGGAAACACAAAATAGAAACCTGAGTTCTGCTGCACCCAGTGCATGTGAGTGAGTCCTGCCTGGTGAGCTTCTCTAAGGCTAATGAAGGCCTCACTACAGTCTCTGGGGCAGACATTAGCAACAGTGCCCTCTGCTGGGCCCTCCAGGAATGGGCCCTAGATCTGGGGAGGTTTTGTTATCTTGCTGAGAAGACAGATGTTTTCTTTTTAAAAAAGATTAATTTATTTATTATGTGTACAGTGTTCTGCCTGCATGTGTGACTGCAGGCCAGAAGAGGGCACCAGAGCTCATTACAGATGGTTGTGAACCACCATGTGGTTGCTGGGAATTGAACTCAGGACCTCAGAAAGCAACCAGTGCTCTTAGCCGCTGAGCCATCTCTCCAGCCGCCAACAGATGTTTTCCTAAGCCACATGGACCCTTGTCTCTCTGACTCAGATCTCTGTCCCCCACATTTCTCTTCATCTCCTTGTCTCTCTCTGTCACCTCTGTGTCTGTCTGCCTCTCCATTATCTTCTTTGGTGACCTGGTGGGATACAGCTTCCTGACAGGCCCCTTTTCTCCATTTCTATTCTCCAGGTACATGTGAACCCCAAGTACATTGTTTTGGAGTCTGACTTCACCAACAATGTGGTGAGATGTAACATCCACTACACAGGTCGCTATGTTTCTGCAACAAACTGCAAAATTGTCCAGTACGTGTTTGCCCATCCCCTGACCTCTACCTCAACCGCATTCCTGCCTGGGGAGCAGGCAGGACCCCCCGGAAATACCTAAGACCCCTGTGCTTTGGGTCATTGATGTCCAAACACAGCTATAGATGTGTCTATAGGGAAGACCCAGCCCCAAGCTGGGTGCTCATGATGGGGCTCAGGCTATGGGGTACTGACATGGGCTCCAATCCTGTGGCCACCTAGGATTTTCAGATAGAAACTGTCAGAAGGTGGGTGGTTTGGTTAGGTGTGTGGGCTCTGCAATCCTAGTCTGTAGATCATGCTCTGGTGACTGCATTGCTCTCAGATGTGGTACCTTCACATCAGCTAGGGATGAGGACTTTAGGCCTGACTCTTGCATGTCCAGATCTCCAGCACATGGAAGAACTCAGAACAGCAGGCAAGCTCACTTATCATTATCAAGTGGTGTCATTATCAAGTGGGCTGGGTTAAATAACCCCAGACTGGGAGTAGTCCTGGTTGGAATGAGCCTATCTCTGTCCCTGGATCTCTATCATACAAAAAAAGTAATAGAATCTGTGCCTGGGCTTTTAGGATATGACGCTAAGCAGGGTCCTTAGCACCTGCTATCCCAGACCAGTGAACTCAGTCTCCTGAATCCCTTCTTCCAGGAAGTACTTTGCAGAGAGACCCTCTGCCTACAAATTTACAACTCCCCTCTACTTGCTGTGACTTTAAAATGTTTGCTTAGATCAAGACAATATTCTTCTCCTAAAAATGTCCCAGTGATTTAAGCTGAGTCTATCCAGTAAGTTCAGACCATAGAAACTCCAAGTCCCAGAGAAGCGTTTTAAACCTCAAAGTGTGTTTGTCAAAGGATGGCAAGCATGAGAGGTTAAGCCTGTGGCGTCATGGATGAATGTATGACCAGGATCAGGACTCAATATGTAGCCAGGATTAGGGTTCAGTGTGTGATCAGGATCAGGGCTCAGTGTGTGACCAGGATCAGGGCACAGTGTGTGACCAGGGCCAGAGCACATCTAAAAACAGATCTTTTATCCATGAAGCTAATTATCAGCCCCATTCATATGCTCACATCTGAAAGAATGGGTCCTTGGCCACCTCTACTTCAGTACAGAGATTACTGAGGATTAGAATCAGGCATCACCCAGGACATCGCAAGTGAGTGAGATGATCAGATCCTGCTCAGCACAGGCAGTTTAACTTTTGTAGGCCTGAGTTTCCAATACCTTCTTTCCCTTCAAGGTCTGTGAGGATGTGTCTCAGACTACAGGGACCCCATAAGCAACATCAGGGCCCTCAGAGGGTAGACAGAAGCATCTGGGCCACTTCTGTGTACCCCTAAGGCCTGTGGCTGTGGAGGCCAAGGCTCTGGCTTCCTAGACCTCTTTACATAAGTACTTGGAAAGCCTCAGGTCTTATTAGAGTGTCCCGTGACCCTGACCGCAGGCAGGCTGCTGGGCCAGCATGCACAGGAAGCCGCACAGAGTGTTCCCAGAAAGGCCACGGGACTGACACACGTGGGTTTCCACCGGGTTTCTGAAGAGGGAAAAGGAGAAATTTTTTTCTTCTTCTTTTTAAGGGAAAAAGGGGAGTTGGGGGGGTCAAAATTAGAAAATAACAACCAGAGAAGCATTTCCTGACAATAGCAGCTAGAACTTAGGACAGCCAGCAAGAGGCATGCTGAGACTGTGCCCTAAGATGTGGCAGGCCCTGAAGAACCTCTTTTGGAAGCCTGAGTGCCCAGTCCTTTTGCCCTGAGCCCACACTCCTGGGAAAGATGGAGACCTCTACCTGTTCCATCATGGGTAACCTTATCTATAGAAGTTAATCTGTCAAGGAGGTGGGTCACCTCAAAGATGTCATGCCATTGACCAGCTCTCTTTCTTTCCTTAGGTCCTGATCTCTGAGTGGACAGACTCCCCTGTCTCTCCTTGAAAAGCAGGCCCTGTTTCCAGGCAGCCTTCCCCAAGAAACCCAGGCCCCTAGCCCAAGGGCAAGGGCAGCTGGCAGCTGGGGCATCCCTCCCTGCCAGCCTCAGGGAGTGAACGTGGACAAAACCACAGGGATTCTGGATGCCAGGCCCCACTTTGTACCTAACTCTCCTCTACAACATCATTTTGTCTGTTTTTGGTTTTTAATTTTTGTATTTTGGCCATCCCACACAGCAAGATTGCCCAGGTGCTGAATAAAACAAGGGTTTTCTAGTCTGGAGTTCTGCAATGGCCTAGTGGCTAGGTGGACCACAGCTGGTCAGGCCTGAGAGATGTTCTGGGGTTTCAGCCTTTGTGTAGGAACATGTGGAAAGGGTAACTGCCAGCCCTGCTAAGACTTCAGCAATCCTCCAAGATGCCAGGCTTGTCCATCATGGAAATCCTGTGGGGTTCAGTCCAAGGCCAAGCTGTCTTCCTGGATAGAGAACCCCATCTCACTGAGGGGGGCTGGAAATGGCTCCAGCTCCCAGCACCCCCACCCCAAGCCATCCACCCTTTACTGGCTACAGTTTGTAGCCAGCACTGGGAGCTAACCTCGGCATTCCCAGTCCTGGACACCCTCAGAACAGCCCCAGCCCCTGCCCTGACCCATACAATTACAGGGTATACTCTGTACCCAGGGAGGCTCAGAGGAGCCTTAATGTGGGAGACGGCCACCTCCCCAAGGGAGAGGACACATGTATTCTTGGCAGAGAGGATGGCATGCAGCACAGGTAGTGAGGTAGGCCTGGAGAGCTAGAAAAGGGAGACCTCCTGTTCTTCCATGGATATGGTATTCTAGAACTCCTGGATGCCAGTCTGGCAAAGAAGAAGTGGAAAGAAAATGTCAGCTCCTTTCTTCCTCACACTGTCCCTCAAGATTTCCCACCACCATCTGCCTCTGCTGCCACCACAGAGACCCGCTAGTGGGAAAGGGAAAGGCCAGGCATGCTGTACTACACCTCAGATGCCATCACCAATAAAATGGAACTGCTCTCCTGTCTGGCAAAGCTACTGTGACGGGGAACCAACAGTCATTGGCACAGGGAGGTACCAGGAGAGCTACAGTGTCAGCATTTGCCCTTGGACCCATCTGGACTCAGCTCCTTTATGGCTACCTTCCCCCCCCCCTCGCACCTTGGGCTCTGTTGCTATCCTTGCAGTTACAGTGGGCTCCCTGGCAGCCAGAAGATCTTCTGGTAGGTTGGTAGAAGACCTCCCAGAAGGTTCCTGGAGCCAGCCCATGGAGTGCCTGGGCCAAGCATCAGCCAAGGCAGCAGGACCCAACTCCTCTGGCATGAAGTAGGTGTCTTGGCCAGCTATTCCACATCCAGGCTGGACCAGGAGGCTGAGCAAGAGTGCAGATGAAGCCCGGCTTTGGATCACTTTCTGCCACTCCCTCCTCTTATGTGTGTTGCATAAATTCTAATTGGTCTTTTAATAAAAACCCAGAGTCAGATATTGGGGAGAAGCTGAAAGATCAGAGAGACAGAGAAATAAGCCTCAGTCACTTCTCACCCAGCCAATTCCTCAGGCCAGAAAGGATCTGTCTCCACAAATCCTCAGACTGAATAGAGTAAGGGAAGCAAGTATAGGCTGAAATGGAAGGGGGGCACCTAATCTCCTCCGGCCTTATATTCCTTTTCCTGCCCAGCCATATCACTTCTTGGTTTAACTTTCCTAGTGCTGGGATTAAAGGTGTGAGCCACCACCATCTGGCTCTGTTTGGCCTTGATCTCACAGAGAGACAGACAGATCTCTACCTCTGCCTCCCGAGTGCTAAGATTGAAGGCATGTGCCACTACTGCCTGACCTCTATGGCTCACTCTGTGGCTGGCTCTGTCCTCTGCTATTCAAGCAATCTTTATTTGATACACAATATATCACCATACACATGTGCCTTAAACATGCTACCCTAGGCCTGCCCCTATCATTTTTTTTCTAGGTACCCCAGGGTGAACTAGGTCAGAGGACTCTAGAAGGCAGAGTCAAAGGTCCTCATTTTCTAGATTAGGATGGGAACCTATTCGAGATTATGGGTGAGCAGGACTGGAACCGAAATACCTGAGCCCCAGGCAGGCTAAATGGCAGGTATGTGCAATTTCATAGGGAAAAGATCGCTATCCTCAGTGATGCTAAATGATACAGAGGTCAGGATGCTGGACTAGGTGAACGGAGAGAGATGGGGTGACTTTTCCCACATCAGGCACATTTCAAACCATGGGGAAGGGATGCAGATGCCAGACATAGAGTTCTTATGTGCACATGAACCCCAAAACTAGAGCTCAGGCCCCAGAGCTTGGTGGATGACTGCAGGCCTGCCCTTAAGGTAGACATGCGGGCCAGTTTCCACACACTAGCAGGTCCTTTTAATATGAACGGTCTGAGATAGAGGCTGAAAGAGAAGGAATCCACTACCTAACAAGACAGCTAGGACACACAGGACCCTAGTCAGCCGCTGTGGTCTGAGGACTCTGTAGGGACTCTCCTCCCTCTGGAAAAAGAGATGGGCTCCACCCACCTCAGAGAAGTGGCTCATAGGACATTTACATGTGTACAGGTGGCAGGGTCTGTGACCAAGTGGGGAGAACAGTTGTAAGTGGCTGGACAACATGTTGTAGTCAGGAGGTGCAGGACTGGGGAGGGACAGGAGAGGGGGACCCTGGAGGTTTATCTGACTGTGTCACTTCAGGAAAGAGCAGCCAGCACTGCTCTTCCTTGCTGTCTCCTGCCTCTGGCCCTTCCCCAGGGTTCACCTAGTGAGGGATGGGTGACCTGAACCCTCACTAATCATTACCTGTAGGATAGGCTATGAGGCTCGGGAACTTGGCCGCCTGCCAATCTGCCACATCCCTTCAAGGGCCAATCTAAATCCCATTCCTTAGAGTCTGGGATTTCCCTTCTTCCCTCTGAGGCTGGGATCACTGGAAAGCCCTACCCAGGGCCTTCCCGCCCCTTTGCTGAATGGACAGACATGGGGGAAAGAGGGCATAAGACATGATCTCCGCTCAGGCCTACCTGTGCATCACTGACTAGGTAGGTCTCAGGCACTGGTTACAGAGAGATCAAAGTCCCAGCCACCTGCACTGTCCACCCCTGACTGAGAGTTCACCACCTCTCCCAAAGCTGAGTAGAACAATTTGGCCTGCACTGGGCCCTGCAGCCTCCCTTTGGGCTGGCCTGCAGAATCCATTATTTGGTATAACGGGCATAGACATGGAAGAGATTCAGGAAAAACAGACAGAGAAGAAGCCTTCATTACTCTGTGGTGGGCCTCCCCACCTGTTGGCTTCTTAGGTCTCAGTGTTATTCCTTGTCTGGCAGAGGAAAGGGAACAGAGAAGAAAAGAGAGGAGGAGATGGAGGGAATGAAAAAGGAAGTTGAGAGCAAAGCCCAGCCCACCCAGTGGGGAAAGGCAGACCACTTATTGTACTCAGGTCAGGACGGTGACCAGAGAGACTGCTGGGCCTGTAGCCTGCATTGCCTGGCTTAAAAGATACCGTCATAGAGCAGGGTGGGGGTGGCACACTCCTTTAATCCCAGTACCCGGGAGGAAAAGAAAGGTAGACCTTTGAGTTTGAGGCCAGCCTGGTCTACAGAGAGAGTTCCAGAGAAACCCTGTTTCCTAAAACAAAACAAACAAACATACACACCATAACAGAGGCTCACAAAGGGGGCATTAGACCCCAAACCTGGATATGGGCCCAGAACCTTCAGAAATACTCTCTACCTAAGACCAAGGTGTCCAGGTGCCTTCAGCAAAGTGGGTAGGCTACAAAATCCAACATGAGGTCAGTAGAGCAGGACACCTCTGTGGCCAACTGTCCTACCACACCCTGACCTTATCCCTCCTCCATGCCTCAGGATGCTGATAGTTCCAGGCTGTGATTCCACAAGACACCTGGAGAATTCACTAAAGCATCTCCTTTTCTGTCTTCACCCACTCAACAGAATGCCCCATGAGGGACCCAGTGAGACCCATCATAGAAGATGGCTGTGGGTGTGAATGGGAGATGCTGGTCTATTTCTTGTCTGTTACATGAAAGACCATGCAAGCAAAGCCTCTGAAGTTAAATCCTAAAGAAAGAGGGGCCTAGGGCCCCTTCTCTTCACACTTTGCTTCGGAGGGCTCTGTTTCCAGAGCATTCACCAAGAGCTCTCAAATGTGCTTCACTCTTGACACCTACTCCTTGGGCCAGGTGGTGTTGGTGTGTCTCAATGCCTCGTGGGAACAGCCACCCATCCAGAGTAAGGGCCCTCTTTACAGTCCCTGCATGCATCTCTCCCAGCATGCACAAGGGAGTACAATGTCCCTTATACGTCCACACATGGCTGAGCCTCTCCTGATTCCTTAAAGGGATGGACTCTCCTTTCCAAAAGCCCCCTCCACGGCCACATCCTGGTGCACCCCACAGCCACAGCTCATGTTAGAAAGCACCCACACGGGGCTGGAGAGATGGCTCAGGGGTTAGGAGCACTGACTGCTCTCCCAGAGGACCCGGGTTCAATTTCCAGCACCCACATGGCAGCTCACAACTGTCTGTAACTCCTGTTCCACAGATCTGACACCTTCACACCAATGTACATAAATAAAGCTAAATAATTTAATTTGAAAAAGAAAGCACCCACACTTTACGGCAACCCCCAAGATGGAGTTATGGAAGTGATGTGGATGGGCAGGCTGGTGAGGGTTGGCCCCAGCTGGCCAGAGAGAACAGAGGAGGCTGAAGAAGCTAGAAAACTAATTAGTTCTCACACAAATACAAGGAAATACAATTTTAAAAAAAACTAAGATTCACTCATGCTTATAACTTAAAGTGTTTCAACACACAACATTTCCCCAGAAATACACTTTTTAAATTGCCAAACTCAGTACCAAGGAGCACAAAGCTTAAAAGTGACCAATTAATTACCCACTGAAGGATTTCAGAAGCTGTCATCTCTAAAAAGAATACCAGACTTAAAGAGAATTTTAGAAAGGGTTCTTTTGAAGTGGAGGAATGTACGGGTAATGTTATTTAAATTCTTCCCTATGCAGACATAGGTTTGATTTTATGCTCCTTAGCCAATTTAATGTAGTAAGCTTAACCCTGAAAAATCTGACAGAGATGCCCTCCTGTCCACCCACACTCACATGACAACCGCGGGCCAGGTTTCCTTCTGTCGGCGGACGGCCGAGTCCTGGATAAAATGCCAGCAGATGGAGGTCAGACCCATAGTGTGGTGTGACATGATCAGTATTTGGCTTGTTCCCCTGTACCTCAGATCTATGCAGTGAGCCAAGGTCTGGGTCCAAGCAATTTGGACGCAACATCTACTTTGTGTGGTCCTAAATGCCCCTTCAGGAAGCCGAGCCAGCCAGCAAAGCCAGTGTGCACAGCTTGTAAAAAGATGATCTAAAAAGGGCTGCCACTCGATCCCTGCTGTTTGTTGGCAGCTGTGGTTTGCTGAGGAGCCCACTAGCTTCATAGTTTGAAATTTCTTTTCCTTTTGGAGAAGTTTTGCTCTTCAAGACAGGGGCTCTCTGTATAGCTGAGGCTGGCCTTGAAATCATCATGTAGCTCATGCTGGCCTCCATCTTTTTGTTTCAGGTTTCTAAATACCAGAATTATAGAACTGTGGCTACCACGCTAGACTGAAGAAGCTCTGGGGATTTTTCTTGTGGTTTGAGTGTGTGTGTGTGTGTGTGTGTGTGTGTGTGTGTGTGTGTGTTTGGTAGATGCAATGGACCCAGTGACTTGGGTACACTCTACCACTGAGCTATATTCTCAAACCTCTTTACTTTTTTTTTTTTTTTAATACTGAGAACAAGGTCTTATTAAATTTCTCAGTCTAATCTTAAGCTCCCTTATAGCCTACACAGGTCTAGACTTTGTCATCTTTCTGCCTTGACCTCCCCAGTAGCTGCAATGACAGGCATGTGTCACTAGGCTACTTTGCCTTGTGTGTGTATATATATATAGTCTGCCCTTTCTGCCCTCTTCCTACAGAGTTTGATTACAGCTGATTTTCAGACTTGGAATCCTGACAGGCTTGTCTTCACTGTGCCAGTATTGTGTAGCCCCTGTCCTGGTTGGTGTTTTGTCAACTCGACACTTAGAGTCCTTCCTTTTAGAAGAAGGAAATGCACCCTGGAAAATTTCCCCACAAGACTGGCCTATGGGAAAGCCCGTGGAGGCATTTTCTTGATTGACAGTAGATGTTGGAGAGCCTAGCTCTCTGCCAACCCTGGGCAGGTGATCCTGGGTTGTATAAGAAAGCAGGCTGAGGAAGCCATGAGAAGTGAGCAAGCCAGTAAGCAGAATTCTTCCACAGTCTGTTTCAGTTCCTTTCCCCTGGTTCCTGCCTGAGTTCCTGCCCCGACCTCCCTCCGTCATTACTGTGACCTGAGAGCTGTGAGCTGAAATTAATCCTTCCCTCACTGAATTAATGCTTTGGGTCATGATGTTTAACCACAGGCATAGAAAAGCAATTCAGACAGCCCAAAAATGTTAGGGTTGTGCCTGTGATGCACACTCCCTGGCCTCAAGGAACTCCAATCTCTGGCCACACCCCTCAGCCAGGCAAGAAAAGGTCTCACAGTCAAGTCCTAGTATTTGTCAGAGACCAGACTGTCATTGCACATGGAGGCCACCAGGGGGAGCAGAACTCTGTTTCCTCAGGGCTAGTTCAGAGATGTGGTTTTTCTGGATCTATGACATCATTTCTGAGTTTTGATCATTGTGTCTTTTTCTCTTTTCAGTACAACTAAGGAATATTAAGAAATAATTTACACACTGTTACTCTTTATGTGTAGAGTTTGATAAGTTTTTTAAAATGTAAATATATAAATACCCCTACAATAAAAATGTGGAAAAAATTAGTTGCCCTCAAAATTCTGTCTTGAGATTGGAGATATGGCTGAGCAATTAAAAATACTGGCTACTTTTCCAGAGGACCCAAGTTCAATTCCCAGTATCTATCTGGTGGATCACACTATTTGTAACTCCAGTTCAAAGGCATCCAAGACCCTTTTTGGGCCCCCATGGACACCATGTGAACTTGATGCGTGTATATTCAGGCAAGAGACATAAAATACAAGCAACCCCACACCCCTTTTGCTTCTATTGTGGGGACCTTTATGGATCAAGCACCCTGACACCAGTGAGGCTGGAAGAGAGGTGATGTCACTGCAGAACCAAAGCCAGGACAGCTCTGTAAGACCTCGGTATCAGTCCAGTTTGTATTCCCAAGGTGGGGGAGTAAGTAAGCAAGATTTTACAGATGCTTACAGACCATCATCAAGAAGCCGGTGTGGCAGTCAGCAGGTTGTTAAGGGCAACAACCCATTGTTTCAGCCTCATCTCCAGGTCATTCTGTGCAGGTAGCAAGTGAAGCTGTGTTTTGGCAATAGGTGGTGCAGGTGATGCTTTAAGGAATCACTAAATAAATCAACAAATCAGTACCTAATAATTGTTTTTTTTTCCTACCTTATTCTATGTTACTTCCCTGTCTGTAGTCAGCTTCACAGCCACAGACCCCAGGAGTTAATAAGTTGGTTTCTGTCCCTATAATTTTGCCTTTCACAGGGTCTCATGTACTTTATGTGTATGGATGTCACGCCTGAATGTAGCGTCTCTGCACCATGTGTGTACAATGTCTGAGGAAGGCAGAGGTCCTCTGGAATTAGAGTTAGATATGACCTGCCACGTGAGTGCTGGGAACCAAACCCAGGTCCTCTAGGAGAGGAGCACGTCCTCTTAACTGCTGAGCCATCTCTCCAGCCTCTTTCCTTTCTATTTTAAAAATAATCTCCTTAAGTACTGCTTTAAATTGTGTCCTGCACATTTTGACAAATTATGTCTTCATATTCACTTAATTAAAATATTTCTAATTATTCTCCCAATTTCTTTTTAGAAACATCAGTTATTTTAGAAGCCTGTTGTTTGATTTCCAAATATTTGGAGATTTTTCAGATATTTTTCTGTGCCTGATTTGTAGCTTACGTTATCACGATAGAGCATATTTTGAATGATTTCAATTATTTTTAATTTACCAAGATTTGATTTATGGCTCAGAGCATGGTCTTAGTGAAGTCACACATTCCCTTGGGAAGAGTGTGGGTTTTGCTGTTGTTGGGTGGAACATCTCACAAATAAATGTTGTCAGGGTCAGTTGTTTAGTGGTCTTCAAATTACCCATAAGCTTTCCAATTCTGTGTGCTTGCGAGGTGCTACAAGAAGAGGGGACTCTGACCGTTCCCTTCTTCGGCGCTAAACATCTTAATTGTTTATATCCCGAGACCCCGTTACAGGGCACAGCCCTAGGGATCTGCTGTCTCCTCTTGATTCACCTGCTTCTTCATGTTCTGCCCTTCTTCATTCCAAAGTTTGCTTCCTCTGACACTGAACTGTTTTTCTTCTGACTATTGTTTACATAACTTTATCTTTCCAGGCAGGGTCTCCCTGCAACCCAAATTGATCTCAAACGTCCAGTCCTCCTGCAGGAAGTTTGAGGTCACTTTGGGTTAAAGGAGTCATTTATATTCGCTCCTTTTCTCTCTCCTCCCTCCTCCCCCTTCCTCCCTCCTCTCCCTCTCACTGGTAAGTGTTATTACTCTTACTCTCTGCAAGGGTTGTAGAAGCAGAGCGTGGCTGTGGATCAGCAGGTTTGAAGCCAGTTAGGGTGCTGCTGAGTTCTGGCTCAGCCTCCTCAGAGCTTTGATCTGGCGGGGTCTCCAGTGTTTCTGCCCCGTTCATTTCCAGTGTGCCTGGGACAGCATCTGCCTCACCTACCGGACAAAGGTGTCCAAATTTTTGTTTTGCCTCTAGAGAGAGTCTTGGTTCCTGCCTCCCCTGCAGCAGCCTCGGGGCTAGGGGACACACTGTTTTGGCGACTATGCTAGGGAACCAGCAGGGTGTGGTAGCTGCCAGTGTTGCACTAGGCAGCAGCTGTCTGGTGTGTGGTGTGTGTGCTACCACCAAGTGGTGTTTCCTGCTTCCCAGCCTTTCTCCTGCACACCTGGGAAAGGCCCTCTGGAAATGAGCTCACAGGGAAGGTTCAGTCCTTCCCTACCCCCACATTTTCTGCTCACCAGAACAGCTGTTCCTGTCTTTTTCCGGAAGAGCTTGTCACTGGAATTCCATTCCTTACTTGCCTCTGACCTCAACTCTGACAGCTTTAGTAAATTATGCTTTTATGGGTTAGCTGGCTCTTCCTGTTTGAATGTAGCCGGTAATTCTCCTGTGGTTTTCTAAGCTAAGCACCATTTTTCACATATGCAAATAATCAGAGGGGACTTCACACACCATATGTCCTTTGTGTGAATCCAAAGACCCCCTGAGGCAATGTCTCCAACTGACAGTAGTGTCTTGTGGCTTTTTCATTTCTCAGCAGCCTGTGTCATAGTTATTTTCTCTGCTCTGGTTGGCTGTCACCCCCTCCATGTGCTGCTTCAGTACCATCCAGGTGTGTTTCTCATCCTTAGGAATCCCCACCCCCAATTCTTCTCTTTCCTATCACACCTTCATCTCAGCTATCATGAAGCTTAACTCAGCTTCAAAACATAACCAGTTTTTATAAAAACTAAAAATGGACTTGCCAGAAGTCCCAGAAATCCCAGTGTCTTCCGATTATCCCAGAGAAAATGACATTTATTTTCCCAGTGGGATCTGTACACAAATGTTTATAGCAGGTTTATTTGTAATAGCCCTCAATAAATAAAACACTTAACTATCTTCTCAAATGTAAATAGGTAAGCACACCGGCTCACCCACATCCCGGGCTGCTACTTGGCAATGAAGAATGAACCATAGCTGCGCTCAGCAAATTGACTTCAGTGGGTAAACTTTCTGAAAAAAATGCTGAGATTGCCAATCTCAAAAAAGATACAGTCCGCAGGAATCTATTTACACACTAATGGGGTGAAATGGCAGGTTCATGGAGTTGCTCTCAGGGCCTTGGAACAGGAGAGACTATGGATACCCCAAATGGGCCTGAGGGAGCCTACAGGTATGTGCTGGCAGCTCCTGGCTACACATGTGACATGACTGCACACGTAGAATGGACACCGTCATTTCCAACAAATGCTCTTCTGATTCTTGGACACCTTGTCCCACAGCTCAGTTCCATTCCAATGCTAACTCCTTGGAGTGAGCTTCCAGCCACAGGTCTTAAAGGGCATAGTCCCACCAGGCAGCCTGTTTCAAATGCCAGCCACAAGTACCGGCTCTTCCCTTTCTGCCTAGCCAAACCCAATCCTACTTCTCAGGCTTAGTGATTGGCTAGAATGATTTACAGAAATACCAGAACGTGTTCTTTACTGTTTACTGGTTTGTGTAAAGGATATGACTTAGAACAGCCAGATGGGGGACATTAACAGGGGAAAGATTCACTGCTTGTCACAGGAGGGTCACTATTGCTGTGATAAACACTGTAACCAACTGAAAGCAATTTGGGGAGAAAAGGATTTATTTCACTTACATTTCCAAGTCACTGTCATCAGAGGAAGTCAGGGCAGGAACTCAAACAGGGCAGGGACCTGGATGCAGGAGCTGATGCAGAGGCCATGGAGGGATGCTGCTTACTGGCTTGCTCCTCATGGCTTGCTCAGCCTCACTTTCCTATAGCACTCAGGACCACTAGCCCAAGGATTGTGCCAGCCACAGCGTGCTGGGCCCTCCCCTATGAATCACTAATTAAGAAAATGCCCCACAGGGTTGTCTACAGTCGGATAGTACAGAGGGAGTTTCTGAAGGTGTTTTTCTCTCAGGTGATTCTAGCTTGAGTCACGTTGCATAACCCGCCCATCACCATCACGTGTCTACTGTCCTGGAAGCTCTCTAGATCTCAGCGTTTAGAGGGGTTTGTGTTGGGTTTTTTTAATGTTTTTTTCTTTGAGAGAGAGTTCTATGCTGTTTGTATGATCACATAAGACACTTGTCATCTGCCAGTGAATCTGTCTCTTGTCTCTCTCGTCTCTAGCGGTCACAGTGAAAGTCCTGACTCTAATCACGTCTTCATGGTGACAATCGTGCAACCCTCTCACTAAATTCCCTTAAATAACCACTTAACAAAGTTAAAATCCAGTGTTAAGAGGGCTTTGTCTTGTTTTGTTGTTTGTTTGGGTTTGTTGGGTAACTTCTGGGTTTGACGAGAGCTCTGTCCCAGAATCTGGGAACAAAGGCCAAAGGAATTTTTATTCCCAACTAGAATAAAAATTTGAACAGGTTGTGTGCACATTCTCAGCTGCTGAGCCCCTTCTCCAGCTTCCTGTATCGGCTTTGTGCTTCCAACTTGAAGACAGATTCTCAGAACTCTGTAGCCTTTTCAACCCTCTCTCAGCCATTCTGCAAACTGCACATCTGTATATTATTGTGTGAAGTGAGGATGTGTGATCTGGGAGTTCCTATTAGTCACTAAGAGGCTGGGGAGATGGTCCAGGGGGTAAAGGTATGTGCTGCCAAGAATGATAACTTGAATTGGATCTCCAGACCCCATATGGTAAGAGAATGGACTCCCACAAACTGTCTTCCAACCACTGCATACACAGTGTGGCATATGCACATGTGCATGCACAGAGTAAATAAAGTAAGTAAATATAATATTAATAACTAAATTTGAAATTAAAAAAAGCTCTGCTTGCCGGTGGCTAGCTATAGAGGATAACTGGGATTATTTTGTTAATCATAACCAATAAAATCATGTAGCTTATGAATTTATTGGTTATTCAATAAATTCTGACATTATGGGAAGACAAACAAATCTGTATTTCTAGCATAACATACTTACAGGGACTTATTTGTCTTTCTCTAGTTGATCCTAACTTGGAGGCAAGGACACACTTGGGAGACCCTGTCAGTCACTAATACAATCCTAGCCATGGGCTGATGGGTGCAGAAAATGTTTGGTTTCTGGGGCTCACGAGCAAGCTTCTTGGCTGTTGACTGTAATAAAGGGAGTAGTTTCCTGGGCAAATGGCTTGGGGTCAGAGTTCTGCTTTTTATACTGTTCCTGATAAGTATTTTGGATTCCCCCAGTAATGGGTTTCTCCACTGATGCAATAAAGCCAAATCAAGCTGAATTAATAAAACCAGGTTTGATCTGAGTGAAGCACTGCCGGGTGATCCGGGTGGGGGCGGGGGTGGGGTGGAAGGGAAATGAGTCACAAGGCAAGGCTATGGATCCAAAGCCTAAATACCCTGTAGGTGTGGTCTTGACCAGCTCCCGGGGAGGAGCTGTTCTGAAGGGCAGGGTCTGGAGAGGGAGGAGGAGACTGAGGCAGAGCTTTCTTTCTTTCTTTTTTTAATGTATTTAGCTTTATTTATGTACATTGGTATGAAGGTGTCAGATCTGTGGAACAGGAGTTACTGACAGTTGTGAGCTGCCATGTGGGTGCTGGGAATTGAACCCAGGTCCTCTGGGAGAGCAGCCAGTGCCCCTAACCCCTGAGGCAGAGCATTCAAAAGAAAGTTTCCATTGTTTGTTCAGTCTCTCTGAGCAGATGCTCAGACTCTTCCAGTGTACACCAAATCCTTACATTGGCTCCCGTGCCCCACCTGACCTGGTCCCATTTCCTGTCTGGCCTCAGCTACCGTTTTCTGCCTTTTCCCTTTCTAGCCACACAGACTCCTCGCTGCTCGGAATGTTCCAGGCCCTCTTCCAAGTCATGTGTGCCCTTCTATCACACTCACTGCTCGTGTCTGGTTTTCCCAACTAGAATAAAAATTCGACAGAATTTACACCTTAGTTGAGTTGGTTCGTCGTTTTAACAGTACCACCTAGGATATTGCCTAACCCAGCACAAAGTCAGTGCCTAGTAAAATTTTTAATTTTGAAAAATGTATCAATTATACATAATGGGTTTCACAATGACACTTTCATATATATATAAACAATATATCTCAATCACAGTCATCCTTCATCACCCACTTGCCCCCTCTGCAATCCCCCTGCCTAATCTCCCTGGTCTCTCAACTACCCCCCTTTTTACTTTTCCTGTGTGTGCGCACGTACACATCCACATGCATGTGTGTGTTGTATATGTGTGTTTGTTTTGTGTGTGGTGTCTGGGTTACAGATGAGTTATTTACAGGAATATAAATAAAAAGGTAGGATCTCATGAGTCCCTTCCCCTTCAATGAATGACAGGGAGCTGACAGGTCCAATTTTGCTCAGGTTTTGGGCAAATAATCACAGCTGTTGTGTGTTCAAGCATGTAGCAGTCATGTCAGGGTGTTCCACGTATGGCTGAGCATTCAGTGGCCATTTATTCTCTGTACTCTGACTAGTCATGAGCCTGTGCAGTCACTCCTTACCACTACAGAAAGAATATTTTTTTGTCCAAGTCAACAGCAGCACTACTCTGTGGAAGTAAGCAGATTTATTTAGAGGGCATTTGACAGGCTCATCATGTCCATTTAGCAAAACAGAAAGTAGTTTTCCCAGCCATCAGCATTTCCAATACATACTAGGAATGTATAAATGTGTGTGCACTGGATATGTTTAATAACACCAGCTGCTTTCTAGAGGTGCTTAAAAGTGTACCAGGCACTGCACTGCCTTTCACTTGTAATTCATAATAAAAAATTTATTCATCTTTATTGGTACCTTCTAAAGATTTATTTCTTTTCATTTAAGGTTATGTGTGTGAGAATAAGGGTACCATGTGCATGCAGGAGCCCACAGAGGCCAGAAGAGCCTCTGGAATAGAAGGTGATAGGGAGTTGTGTGGGTACTGGGAACCAAACCCAGGTCCTCCACGAGAGCAGTAAGCACTCTTAACTGATGAGTTACTTTTATTTTATTCCAGTCTTTTGTTTAGAAAGGGTTCGCTATATAGCTATGGGTGGACTGAAACTTGCTATGCAGATCAGGCTGGTCTCAAACTCACAGAGCTCCATGTGGTTCTGCTCCTGAGTGCTGGGATTAAAGGCATGTGCCACTATAATTCACCTCATTTTTATTTTCTATGACTTTGCTCTGGGGAAGGTACCATCAGGGCAACATATTTACCCATCAGGCAAGGAGGTCCCCTCCACAGGCATACAAAGAGCTCTTGAGGGCTACAGGGACCCACATAAATGGTTAAAATCTAAGACAAAGGCTTGATTATAAAGTGAAAAAAACTAAAGAATAACACAAATTCATCAATATTTAATCGAATGTTTATAAGATGCCATCCATTATTAATGTATGTCATTAATTTCATGTCAGCTTCGTTCATTATTAAATGTAGCAGTCATATGAGTTGCATTATATTTAAAAATGATTTGTGGGGTTAGAAGATAAACTCTGTGAACACACTGGGAATGAAAGGCACGCTTGAAGAGGACCAGAGCTGCTCTTAGCTGGATCATTCCCATGAAAAACCCTACAAAACTCACACTGTATTATTAAAATGTATTGCACTTGATGTAGAAATCCTCAGTTTTAATGTTCATAATGCGTGGGGAAATGGTCTTTGATATAAATAGCCCATCTCACAGATTTAGTCCAAAAACCTGCCGATTTCTCCTGGTTTGCCTGCCCCCCACCTCCATTCTGCCTTCAGCCTCACCAAACCCACCCAGGCTCACATACAGCAGCGATATTAGTTTGTTATGGAACTGGGGAGTGATCAGGACAGGTGAACTCTCCAGGGTCCCCACGTTTTCTCTCACTTCCCTTTGTAAACCTTTCTGCCCTAAAGGCTTCCATTGAAAGAAAGTTCTTTTGTTCTCCAAGCACCACCAGATGGCGCCACACACCCTAGGTCAGGCAGACAGCAGGGAGACCTCTAGGGTTCCTCCCTAGGTTTTCCTTTTCTAGGTGTCTCTGGTCTCTCTAGGGTGACTAGCAGGCTTTATTTTCATGTTGGTGGCAAGCCTAGTGGTTTGGGACCTACGGGGTCTAAAGCCAGCTTAGATGCTACAAGGCTAGTAGTCTAAGTAGTTTAAGTAGGGACAGAGACCTGTGACCCCAGGAGTGTTTCTCAACCTCTTGGTCTCAAACCCTTTGCAGGGGATCTAATAACACTTTTAGAGGGGTCACATATCAGATATCCTGCATACCAGTTATATACGTTATGATTCACAGCAAAAGCAAAATTACAGTTATGAAGCAGTAAAGGAAGTAATCTTATGGTTGGGGGTCACCACAACATGAGAAACTGTATTAAAGGGAACAGCCTAAGGAAGGCTGAGAACCCTGACAGTCCCTGGCTCCACCCCTCTTTTCTCCATGGGCCTTCCACCTCCCTCCTATACTGTCTGTTTCCCGGTTTTTCTTCCGTGCCTCCCTCGGTATTTGTTTCCTTTCAGAGTTTTCTTCCTTTTCCAGTGAATCCAAATTAATCTTTTGTATGTGTATGCATGTAAGGGGCACATATGTGAGGGCATACATGCATGTGGAAGTAGACATTGAGTGTCTTCCTAAATCTTTCTCCACTTTATTTTCTAAGGCAGGGCATTTCTTTTTTTTTTTTTTTTTTTTTAAACTTTATTTATTTATTTATTTGCCTTGGTGTTTGCCTGGAACTGGAACTACAGACAGTTGTTAGCTGCCATGTGGGTGCTGGGAATCGAACCCGGGTCCTCTGGAAGAGCAGACGGTGCTCTTAACCGCTGAGCCATCTCTCCAGCCCTGGCAGGGCATTTCATTGAGACTGAAACTCGCCAGTTCTGGCTACTCTAGGCATCCTGTTTTTGGAATTTCAGGTGGTCTCCACCCACATTTACCCAGTTTTTATGTGCATTCTGGAGATTAAACTTTCAGTCCTCGTGATTGTAAGGCAGAAACTATACACTGAGCATCTCTCCAGCCACAGATTATTTCATTCAGTCGACTGACTTTCTTTTTTTTTTATTTTTATTTTTTATCAGTAACAATAGCTTTATTTCCTAACAGGTAATGTTTCTAAGGCTTCAGAATCTCCGTCAGAAAACAAGCTTTAGAACTGGATCACTTGGCCCTTGCGCTTCTTCTCTCCTCCCAGTTCAAAATGCTTGCATCTCTTAATGGCCAGCATCCTCTTGGATCTGCAGTTGGGCTCCACACACTCCAGCCTCAGCACGATCTTCTTTGTGGTTTTGGCCTTCTTCCGGAAAATCTGCTTTGTCTGCCCGCCATAACCACTCTGCTTCCGATCATAGCGCCGCTTTCCTTGGGCATACTGGGAATTCTTGCCCTTCTTAGACTGGGTCACCTGCTGAGGCTGATGCTTGCCACATTTCTTGCAGAAAGTCCTTCAGGTTTTCGGGACATTGACCATCTTTGCAGTAGAGGTTTCGAGAGACTGAGCGTCCGAGTCCGCCGCCTTAACCGCACGAGCCGAACAGGCCTCGGCTGACTTTCAAAGTCAGCTGTTGTTGTCCATTAAATGATGGACACTGACCAGTGCTGGAAACCCAATGAAGGCAGGCTGGAGTTCCAACTCCAGAAAGGCAGAAGAGTGGCAAGGATGTCCCTTATAACATTTGATCTGGAGGCTCTACAGAGAAGCTGACCCAGGAATGCCCCGCAAATGACTCAGTGACCAACTCAACCTTCTTCTGACACTGCTAGAGGCTGGGGGAGGGGCTGGGCTGCAAGTATTTTGTGCATGCATGCAGGCCCCACCCCCTGTGCTTCTTCCCCTTACTGCCACTCCTTTACTCTTCCCATCATGGTCGTGTCTCTTTCTCTAGAAATTGGCACTCATCCCTCGCTCTTTCTTTTTGGTACAGTAACCGCTTAAATGGCTTCCATCAAATACCCTCCCACACGAATCAGTTCAACAAAATGAGAGAGCATGATACGAGGCAGCCAGGGGTGCTGGCACATACTTATATTTCCAGCATTTAAAATGCTGAGGCAGAAATCCGTGAGTCCAAGGCCAGCCTGGGCTACACAGGAAGACCTTTTCTCAAACCAAGTTGGGGGAGGGTGCACTTGAGCATGGTAGTGAACACCTTTAGTATTCTGGAGTGGGACTAAATCTGTAAACTTGAGTGCAGTTTAGACTACAGGGCAAGACCTACAGTAATAATAATTACCATCATCATATAACAAACCTGGAATAACAACCAAGAAAGTAAGAGCAGGCAAAGTTATGTGGAGAAAGGTGTGGGAAACACTTAGTGGAGTGGTGCATGCGAAGGACAATCTTCACAAGATTTCTCTTTAAACCTCTACAAATATAAGCTATTGTTATTATTAGATTGTTAGTTTGTGTGTATAGTTTTTTTTATTTGCTTGCATGTATATCTGTGTGCCGCATGCATCTTGGTGCCTGAAGCCAGAAGAGAGTGTCAGATACACAGGCCTATAATTACAATTGTGAGATGCCTGTAGGTGATGAGTATTGAACTTGGTTCCTCTGGAAGAGCAGCCAGGGCTCTTAACCTCTGGGCCTTCTCTCCACCCTCCCAACTTATTTTTTTTTTAAACCGTGTGGGCATATTAACTATTGTAGTCGTTTGAACACCTCCATCGGCTCAGATATTTGAATACTTGTTCTCTAGTTGGTGGAACTGTTTGGGAAGGATTAGGAGGTGTGGCCTTGTTGGAGGAGGTGTGCCACTGTGGACAGGCCATCATGCCCCATCTCTCTCTGCCTCTACTTACTGATAAGATGTTCAACTGCTGCCCCAGTGACAGGTCTATCAGTCTGCTGCCATGCTCCCTGCCATGACAGTCATGGAATCACCCTCTAAAACTGTAAGTAAGCCCCCAATTAAAGGCTTTCTTTTGTAAGTTGCTTATGGTATATCTTCACAGCAATGGAAAAATAACTAAGTTACCTATTCAAAATGAACAGACTGACAGGTATGTTGGCATATGCCTAAGATCCTAGCACACAGGTCAAAACAGAAGAACAGAAAGTCAGGGGTCAGCCTGGGATGCACGTTGACTTATAAGCCAGTTGGTGCTATGAACCCAGTCTTGTCACACACACACACACACACACACACACACACACACACACACACACACACACACACGAGGGTACTTTAAAATGATACCTAAATACCAAATTACAAATATTTACATATCAATTAGCAGGGAATAATCATTAACATTAACTCACTACAGGGGCTGGTGAGATGGCTCAGGGGTTAGGAGCATTGACTGCTTTTCCAAAGGACCCAGGTTCAATTCCCAGCACCCATATGGTAGCTCACAACTATCTTTAACTCCAGTTCCAGGGGACCCGACACCCTCACCCAGACATACATGCAGACAAAACACCAATGCACATGAAATAAAATAAATTAAAAGCAAAACAAAAAACATTACCTCACTAGATTATTCTGAAGGGGAAACAGGTCTGTCTCAGTACAGGGACATAGTAATAGCTACTCTTTCTAGCCCCTCAAAATCCCAGCACAGAGCCCTCATGTTGCAGATTCTACCAACTCAAGTTAGAGGTATCAGCCTGTCTCTTCCAGCTGTGCACTAGCAGGAGTGCCCCCCCACCCCCGTGTCCTGTCTCTCCCTCTGTCAGTGGTCTACCCAGTGGCAGTCTCAGGGAAGATTCTCACTGACCCTTTAGGTATTTTTTGTGTCCCCTCCCCTGGGGACTGCCCAGGTAGCCCTGTCTTTCAAGCCCAGGAGTATCTGAGTCTGTGGGCTATACTTCTGGAGTTCTGGCCACACTCAGAGAGGTCCCCATCCTGAATGGTTGGTGTTGGTCTTACCAATAGCAACACAGAAATCCACAGAAGTTTCTGTTTCCATGTCCCTGAATAGGCATGTTAATCAGAAGTTCACACACACAGAAAAGTTTCAGTTCTTAAGCTATGATCTCATCTTCCCTGGGGCACAGGGCCAGCTGCCATGGCTCTGCATTTCAGGGAGCATGAAAGAGTCCTGGGTTCCTTTGAAGCAGCCCTTCAGGGCACTGGTAGGTGAATGCTTACAGGTAGCTAATGGCCCAGTAGAAAAGCCTGGAAGCATAGAAAAGGGCTTCCCTGTTCACTGCTGCTCTGTTCATAACAGCCAAAAACTGGAAACAACCTAGATGGCCCTCAGCAGAAGAATGAAGAAAATGTGGTACATTTACACAATGGAGTATTACTCAGCTCTTTAAAAGATGACATCAGGAAATTTTCAGGAAAATGGATGGAACTAGAAAAATATAACCCTGAGTAAGGCAACCCAGACCCAGAAAGATAAATATGGTATGTATTATGGTGGTGGTGCATGTCTTTAATCCCAGCACTCAGGAGGCAGAGGCAGGCAGATCTGTGAATTCAAGACCAACCTGGTCTACAAAGCAAGTTCCAAGACAGGCTCCAAACTTACAGAGAAACCCTGTCTTGGGAGTTGGAGAGATGGCTCAGAGGTTGGGAGCACTGACTGTTCTTCCAGAAGTCCTGAGTTCAGTTCCCAGCAACCACACGGTGGCTCACAACCATCTGTAATGAGATCTGGTGTCCTCTTCTGTATATTGTATACATAATAAATAAATATTTAAAAAAAACCCTGTCTTGACCTCCTCCACCAAATAACAATAATAATACAATTTTAAATTATGGTATGTGTTCATATATCTGGGTACTAGTCATTAAATAAATGATAACCAAACTATAATCCAGAGAGGTAAGGCACACAGGGACTGGGGAGGGGGCATAGGGATCTCCCTGGGAGGGAGGACTGAGCAGGAGGGGGGGGAGAGTGGGAGGGTCAGGTGGGAAGGGGAGAAAGGATGGGATTGAGAGGGGAAATAGGGGGACAGTCAGCCAGAATGGAGGGCATTTGAGGGGTGCTATGGAAACCTAGTGCAATGGCAACTTCCTATGATATATGAAGGTGATCCTAATGAAGTCTCTAAATAATGAGGGAGATGGAGCTCTACTGGCCATTTCTAGTCACCAAAAGAAGCTTCCAGTGCCAGGACCAGGTTTCTGAGTTGTTGGCCAAAAGGGTCCCATGGAAATTCCTAAACAATCCAGGCTGTTGCCAAGCCAAGGTTGCTCTCCACAAACTGACACAAGGCTCCATTGCTAAAGACATCATCTGCATAAGTCATTGACCATGGAGAGGTTGAGCTGGTGCTACACAGAGCCTTCACTCCCCAAGTTCTAATGTCTATGACATGGAAAGGTACCAGCCCAATTACAAAACCTTTGATCTACAAATGTCCTGCCTGCAGCATATGCCAGAGCAATCCATGGGATGAGTAGTCAGCTGACATCTGATGTGACTCAAGGCCCACTCCATGAGATGGAAACCATACCTGATACTGCTTGGTTGGCCAAGAACCAGAATCTAGGCAGTTCAGAGACCTAGGGTTAAACCATGACTCCTAATGATATTGTGCTGTACTCAGAGATCAGTGCCTTGCTCAGCCATCATCAGAGCGTCCTCCTGCAGCAGACGGGAACAAATAGAGGCTCACAGCCAGACATTGTGCAGAGAGAGAGAGACGTTGGAACACACAGCTCTGAGTGAGATGTTTCCACCAAACTGTTCCCCTCAGAGCTCAGGGAACCCCACAGAAAAGGCAGAAGGAGGTAGGGAGGCAGAGGACCAGGAGAAGAAGGTGCTCTGAGCTATCCAGCTGAGCAAAGCTCACAGGGACCCAGACTGCCGAGTAGGCGCACCAGGTCCTCTGCTAATACACTCGCTTTAGTTGAGCACTTTCATAGGACTCCCCAAAGTGAAAAACGAGTGGGTCTCTGATTTTTGTGCCTTCGTGGGGTTCCTTTACTTTTCCGTTGGCTTGGTTTGTTCAACTTCAATGTGATACTTTTCATTTTACTTTAATATATTTTATTTTCTTAAAAAAAAAATTCTAGTCACTTAAAAAAATAAAGTGACAATAGCTGCATGGGGGTGGGAGAGAAAAAAGGAAAGAATGTTCCTCAATAGCTGAGGGGGCTCAGGCAGGAGGAGAGGCTTTAGGGGGCACTGGGGAGCCTGTGGGGCCTAGAGAGGCAGTTTTAGAACACAGTTCCATTGAGAAAGCTTGAGAGGATCCCACTGTCTGTGAGGTCCATGCTGGCTCTGAGCAAACTGCCCATGCAGGTAGAGGACCTACAATATAAGACAGTATCTGGCACCAGAGAAGACAGAGGGACATACTATAGGGACTGGTACCAGTACAGGGGCCCAGGGGAAGGACTAGAACCAGCAGAGCACAAGCTGAGGCCTGTGGCTTTGGTGTTTTTCTCTACATGCCTCTCCAGGATGTCATAACCACTTCTTAGCCTTGAGTTGGGGCTCAGTCAGTGAAGAGAGCGAGCTAAGGCCAGAGCCAAGCCTTGAGCTGGATCTCTCTCATGAGCCAGGGCTGCTCACAGTGGCTCTGACTCCTCTCCTGAACATGTTAAGAGCCCCTCATCTTGTTCTCCAGTAAGTTAATATTTGTAGTCACGCCCTACTTCCCTGGGAAATGTTCCCTCACTACAAAACAAAACAGAGGGCACCCCGCAGCCACCTCACCCTGACTTCCGTAACACCCAAAGGGAGCACTCCCAATGCCCCAAGAACCTGCATCAGCCTCTAGCCTTGGCCTTTAGCTGGCCATAGGGCCTTACAGACCCTCCCTGCCCCACCACTCCACTCCACACTGTAAATGCCACATTTATTTGTCAAAGGCTCTCAGGCCTCTAGTAAACACAGGACAGCAGGGCTCTCCCACATGCTGCCCTGAGCCCAACTCCTCAAGCCTGCAGAATGGAGCTCGTGGATGAGACCAGGTGTCTTCAGGGGCAGGCCCACTGGAAAAACAAAGTCTGCTCTGTCCATGTCCTCCTGGTCTTGCCTGCCAATAGGAAAGTGGGGTGGGCCACCTGGCCCCACTGCAACAGACCCTTCTTGGGAGTGACCACTCATCTGTTCCCCTTCCCTCTGGTCTCCCTGGATGTCACAACCATAATCCATGCGCTTTGGTCCTTCACATGGGAGTCATACAGGCTGCTTCTGTGCCTCTTGCCTCTCTAGTCAGTTTATCAGCTGGGCAGGGCAGGGCTCTGTCTGTCCTCACTCTGTACCAGCTCAGAGCTGGCACTTTGTTGGGGATCGAATGTGCAAAGGCCTATCCAGAGAACCACCAAAGGAGAAAAGTGCAGGACACGTGACTCAGCACTGGCCAGCAGCAGATGGCTCCCAGCCTCCTGGGCTCCTGGCTGGGCCTGAAACATCTTCAGGCCTCAGTTTTCCACAGCTCAGACCAATGCCTCCTATCCCAAGAGGCTTCCCTGGCTTGTGAGCAGGTTCGAGGTTAGGTCACAGATGGACAGCCAACACTGCTACTTCAAGGCCCGGAGGACAGCCTCCAGCTTCATGACCACAGCAAGGTCACCCTTCACCTTCAGCCGCCCACTCATGTAGGCCCCCAGGGGCCGCAGTTCCCTGCACAACAAAGCCTGTAGATCTGCCTCAGTCATCTCCACCACCACGTCAGGGATGCCATCAGGTGCTCCGTGTCCCACGCTGCCGTGTCCTGTTGGGAGGTAGCACTGGCATCAGTAAGAGGGTACTATTCGGGGAGGAGAGGGTGGCACATCCCTCGGGAACAGTCGAAAACACTGGCTAGTCCAAGTTCTAGATCTGGAGGCGTGGCCTAGACTTCTCTCCACCCATACCTGCATCCCACAGTGGGAGGTGAGCAGGCTCTAATACAGTGGCTTCATGCTTTGCTGACTGTGACTTCTTGATGCTTCTGTTAGCAACTTTGTAAGTGAAGAGAATGATAACTTTGCTTTATGGAGTCACAGTGACAAGTGCAGAGCCTGGGATGCGGTAGATCTGCCATACATGAGGCTCCTGACTGAGCTGTCCTGATCACCACAGGGAGACCAAAGCCCAGCTTGTCATTATGGGTTCATTCCAATAAGGTGTCAGGGGCAGGACCATGAGGGAGGTCACAAGGAACCTGAGTGTAAAGGGAAGGACAGAGGAGACGGCCATACCTGCAGTGAGGTCCAGGAAGTAGGTGCTCTGGGTACCACTGGGCAAGATGACGTTGAACTGATAGCAGGCTCCGACCTGACTGACCAGAGTCTCTGACAGGAAGGGTTGCAGGGCGGTGAGCAGCCCCTCAGCGACGGGCTGCTTCAAGCTGGGCTCAGTCACAGGTCCAGCTTGAGAGGCGGGTGGCTCCACTTCACTTATCATTTCCAAGGTGTCCACTGGTGGCCCACAGGGTCGGGGAGGGAGACAGAGAACAGGTCAGTGGATTGCAAAGGTTGGCATCACTCCATCCCTCTTGTGAAGTTTCTTCTTCCGGCCCTTCATCTCTATACAATCATCACCTCTAAGTTCCCAGTCAGTATCCCCAAACCACCCTTGTCTGTAGCACAGCTCTCTTTCCAGCTACTCTGGCAGGCCTACAGCATCTTCTGACAGAGGTACTGGGTCTCTACAGACTTGCATGCTTGGGTTCTTCTCCATGACCTCACTTCGGTCAGCTCTAGAAATGGGGTAGAACGAACTAAGAGGACCCGAAGAAATATCTGCTATCTAATGAGCCAGTGAGCACTGCACACTCCTTACCTGGCCCTTGGGACGCAGCACCTCCCCCGGCTGAGTTCATGCTTCCCCCCAGCAAGTGGAGGGCCAACTGTTGGAGGGTGCTGTCCAGGCTGGACACAGCTGGGCTGTCTTGGGGTGGCTGTAGCACGGCCTCCACTGCCAGCTCCACACGGTCGACTTCCAGTCCCCAAGCCCTGGTGACATCATTGATCTCCAGCTGAGGGCAGTGAGGGATGAAATGGGAGTTACTCACTTGATAAGGGCTTCTCGGAACATCTCTCAACAACACCCTACAGTCGCATATGGACATGGAGGTCCCATAATCATATTGGAGAAGCTCCCAGCTGGGAATCCAGCAAGAAGAGCCAGCTGCTTGGCTGGACAATGCTGTCAGGGAGGGAGGTAGAAGTAGAGACCTTCTCAGGAGACCCCAGACAGAAGACTCTAGAAAGTTCCACTTAGATCCTCAAGTATGGAATGGGGCACTGGTCAGAACTGAGGGTTCCTGGGAGCCTCTTCCTGCTAAGCTGGATTTGTCCTGAGGTAACAGGAGCCTGAGGGAGAAGTTGATAGACAATGGAGGAGACCAACCATCAGACTCCTTTTGGAGAAAGTTCTTCCTGCAGGTGTGTAGACTCTGTGCTGGAGAAGGTCAGGAGTGGAGGAATGGTTTCATGCTGTGGGGGGATGGGAGTGGCTGGGGGGGCGGGGATTAGGGGGCTAGAGAGCAGGCAGTGGGGAGGGGGGAGCGAGACTGAAGCCCTAGGGAGGCCTGCCTTGCAAACTCTGCCAGGAAAGAGATACAGGCTGCACATGGGGAGTGGGAGGCAGGCTCCTGGGCTCAAGATGGTGGTCACCTTGAGAACACACATGGGCAGGACAGGAGGGATTGCAGCTAGTTCATACTGTTAGCTCAAGGCGTCTGGGAACAGTTCTGTAAGTTTCCAAAGGGGAGTGGGGTGCGCAAGCATAAGATGAGCAATATTACGTGAGCCCTGGAGTGAACTCTCCCGGGAGTCAGGAGGCAGAAAAAATGAGAAGGCCTATAACAGAAACCTGGACACTGTAGGGCAGGAGGCCAGGCAGGGCTGGGGGCTGCAAGGGTAGGGGTGGGGTGGTGAGATCCAAAGGAGACTGTTGTCACTAGGTGAAGTAGGAGAATGGCTGAGAAATGCCCACCGGTCAGACCAGAGAGAGGTCACTGGTGACAGACAGAACTATTGCCTAAGTCAGACTAAGGATGGAGAGAAACAGAACCTTCTGGAAGGAAGGGAGGAGAGGATGAGAGCTTCAGGGAGGCAGTAGAGAGAATCCCTGGAGTCCTTGGGAGAGAGATGGGATCAGGTAAGGCCCAGGCCAGGGAAGAGCCTCCAGAAGGAAAGCAGGAAGTGCACAGTTAAGCAGAGATGCACAAGGTATGAAGGTTCTGCCTGAAGTCTCTCCTGACATCGAGGAGCCAAGGTGGGCAGAGAGCATGGGGTGGGGCTGGAA
>PVIH01020028.1:11548-25782 GCA_004025045.1 Sigmodon hispidus | reverse complement strand
TATTAAACCAGTCTTGCATTCCTGGAACCAACTTCTTTTCATTGTGATGCGTAATTCTTTTTATACATTGTTGACTTCCAGTTGGTAGTGATTTTTCCATCTATTCCCATTGTTCTGTGGTTTTCTGCCTGAGTATTGTTTTCATTCAGTTTTGGTGTCAGGTTGGCCTCATAAAATATGTCCCTTCTCCCCACTCCACTTTCTGGAAAAGATTATGTGGAGTTTGTTGTAATTGTCCTTTAAACTCTTATTAACATTGTCCAGTGAAGCCAACGAGTCCTCCAGATTCATTTGGGGATAGGCTTTTATTTCAAATTCAATTTCTTTAGTAGTTATTTGCTTCACATTGGATGAGTTGCAGTAGCTTGTGCTTTTCAGGGAACTGATCCCCTTATCAGAGTTGCTGGTTTTGGATGTGAACAGCTGTAGATGATACTTTCTTATTTTTCAATTGATATCCATGGGGTCTTTATCAATATCTCTTGCCATATTCCCGACACTGGTAATTTGTGTCCTCTCTCTCTGTTTACTTTGCAAGTTTTACTAGAGATCTGTCTATTTATCTTTCCAAAGAGCAAACCCCATTTGTCTCATTGAGCTTCCACCCTTGAAGTCCTGGAACACACCTCATTTGCTCCTGGTGAGTTATTTTTCAATATGTTTTCAAATTCTGTCTCCTAATATTTTGACTTTGGGTTTTATGTCTATGTATACAAGACAAAATTGTCTGAAATATTTCTTTATTATTATGTTCTCATCTAGTTAAGGTACCAAGGTTTGTCTAGTTATTTGTTTAGCATCAGAAAAATAGTTGAGGAATGCTCCTCTTTTTTCTCTCTTTCTCTGGACACATCTGTGTAATATCAATGTTATAAACACATAGTTTTATACACTTAGATATGTTTGGGGTAAATAGTTTCATCTTTCTGTATAGAGTTAGGTGGGGCAGGAAAGCATACTTTTTTATTTCCTGCCATCTGCCAGACACCATGCAAGGAATTTTACATTCATTATTTCATTGTTTCCTTATAAAAATATCATTGAAAGATTATTTTTACATCTTGCCTTGTAGCTCAGAAACTGAGATTCATTGACTTGCCTAAGATCACACAGATGTATGAAGCAAAGCTACTTTATGCAGTGTGATGTATCTCAGTGCTGTAAAAAGTTCATTTTTTTTTTGCATGCACAAAGGCCTGGGTTCCAGCCTTAGGACAGCAGCTGGGGAGGAGTTAAGTTCTTTTTAATGGATCTCTTACTATGTACCATGCATATACTGCACTCTGAGACGTTCATCCACTATCATAACTGACTCCTCCTAGCTGTTCATTGGCATAGCAATGTATATTTGGCTGGTTATTTGATTAATTGATTTTGTTTTGTTACCAATATAGAGCTGAGGAAGCTAGAGTTCAGCAAGGTTGAGGAATTTATCCAGAGCTAAACATCAAAGATGTCGCTAACCTGGTCTCCAGGGTAGTGTTTGCCATTCTTCAGCTGGGAAGCATGGTCTTTGATATGAGGCCTGACTGTTGTCTTCACAACAATGAGGACATTCTTGTGTGTAAATGACTGCTACTACAGCCAGCAACTCAGGAGGGATGATTCAGTGGTCAGGACAGCTGCTGACCACAAGCTCCAGGTGCACCAAAGAATCCAAGCTGAACAGGGAGTGGAGAACTTGGCTGCTGGGCAACTGGAGTAAAAGAATCAGGAAGCTGAGCCTTAAGGCTTGGAGAGGCTAGAGGGTTGATTTTGCAAAGCCACACACAGACAAGAAGATAGTTTGGGAAGCTGATGGGCCCTAATCCTCATCACATTGTCATGGGAAACAGCTCCCAGGTCTGAAAATGACCAGATTGGATTTCCTCCTCCCCAGCATGCTCCAATCCTAGACTCCTCTTTACTAACAAATAGAACAGCAAAGGCTGGTAGAAATCAGAGACGTACCCTGAGGCTCTTATCTTGAAGAGGCATGGGGGGCGCTTACAGATTAGTAGTTCCACTCATCTTCAGGGAGAAGCTGCAGCCCAGAGGATGAAGTGATAGATTTGTCCAATGCCACATACCTCTGAATAGCTGCCTGGGCTGTGTGAGACACTGGGCATACAGGGGTCGTGAGGATTGGCTTTTCTCCTTCTGGAGTCCTGTCTTTCTGCAACACCTGTTCTATACTGTGCTGAGAGTGACCATGGGCTTTGAGGTGTAACCCACATGTTACAGCCCAGTCTCTAGGAGCAGATGCTTTGAATAAACACAACTTTGCTTTATCTGCATCCTGTTATAGCACCCATCTCATAGCAGTATTGCTGAGAATAAATAGTAAGTATACTGATAGGAAACACTTAAGACAGTGGTTGGCATGTGGGAAGCATCGTGTAGGTGCTATTGTTACTTAATTTTGTCATTGCCGTTAAAACAGGGCCTCACTGTGTGGCCCAAGCAGGTCTTGCAGTCTTCCTGCTTCTGTGTCCAAGTGTTCTGATCTGAGACACACCCTACATGCCTGGCAGCACTAGTCTTAGTATTGGAGGTTCTTGGGTGGGATGGAAATGCCAGACACCTAAGAATGCTCTGCCCAGTCTCCAACCCAGCCCTTGAGGCACTGACAATGTGACTTTCGGCAGGTCCTGTTATGCCTGGGCCTCAACGATCTGTCTGTGATATGTGTTACATCAAAAATGAACCTCCCTTGCTTATGAGGCTGTCGGTGGAATTTGACACCATCACTTAGACATATCACAGGTCACAGACTCCTTGGAGAAAGGATGGCCATTATTCTTGCCGCTGTTGACACCTGACATGGCACAGGGAAGCATCCTTCCTGGCTTGAGACTCACAGACCTAATTTTCAATACTTCTAAAGCTAGCTTCATCGTCTTTCCCATCCAAGACAGGCAGTCCCCCAACTTCTCTGCTCCTGCTCCAGGCTGGCTAGCTGACTTGACAACCTGCACTATCTATCTACTCATCACTGAAGGCTGAGAAAGTGACTCTGAGGGATGCTGAGGCAGGAGATGGCTTGCTGCTGTGATACCACCACTGATGGCTGCTTAAAATGAAGCCGCGATACCTACATGCAGATTTTCCCTCCACCTAACAGGAACCTTCTGCCTCAAGGTCTCCCCTCCACTAGGACCCTGGTCTGGATCTTCATGACCATCAGTGTTGACTGTATCCCCATGCTCTCTATCCCTCCCCATAGTGTAATTTATGGGGAGGGGGATTCAGACTTAAGAAGATCCAGGAAAAGAGCCCAGGCCACATAGATCATGTGCATGCTACATAGTAGGAAGCTGCACAGTAGACATGTTGACTGCCGAGTTAGAATCACAACCTGACCTTCTCTAAGAGCAGTGTACACCAGGGCTCAAACATATCTCAATGTGATGGATATTTGAATCGCATTCTATTTTGTTGATGAATAAAACTATGTCCCCAAGAGGAAAAAGTTCCAAAAGTGTTCATGGCGGCTGACGTGTCCGAGACCAAGTCTCCCTTGCAACAGGCTTTCCCCACAACTCCAGATGCAAGACAGGCTGTGGGTGAGGGAGGCATGTTAAGGCACCAGACTCCCAGCATGGTAATGGATGCTTTTAGCTCTTGCTCAACTGCAGCTCTGTAACCCTGGAGACTCTATTTTGCTTCATGTAATGGCGCCTCCTATGCAGCTGAGCCCTACAGGGAGACGCAGTGGGAGCGCTAGTCTGTGTGCTTTTGACTAGCCTCTAACTGTCCAACTGTAAAATGCCACTGTGGAGGCTTGTGGCGATGAGAACACACTGAATCAGCATTAGACTTAAGTAGAGATCTGGGGACACTCCTGAAGGCAGATGCTGCTTCAGATCCTTAGCATCAGGCAGGAAGTCTGAGGCAGGCCCCAGGCTCGGGGTGGAGAACAGGCTCTGATTAATTCCCAGGGAGGTTTAAGGAGCGGCAGGGGTCAGAAAACTCTCTAAGGGCTTTTCTGCTTCCTGTGGCTCTAGCTCTGTCACACACTCCCGGTGTCTTGGGTTGCAGAGATGAGGGAGGCCTTGACAACTCTCCTCCCGCAGCTGCCACACTGAGCATGCCAGCTAAAGTATAGGTCATTTTCCCAGGGTTAGAAAATTACGTTGGGGTTTCCGGCATTGTCTGAATTCCTACTGGGACACTGCTCCTGTGGTAGGAGTCTGCCTGTCCACACCCCTCTGTCTCCCTCTCCCCTCCCTCTGACACCCCCAACTGCCCTGTGGGATGGCTGACTCCATGTGACAGAGTAACAATTCAGGCTGTGGAATGAGCCTAAACCCCAAAGCATTCCACTGTGCTATGCCTCAGTTTTCTCAGCGAAGAGTGGGTATCCAGCTCCCAGAACTATGGTGAAGAGTGGCTGAGCTAACGAAACTAGTCAGGCTTGGGTCCGCCCTCCTCAGTCAACCTAGGAAAATATGCTCATAGAAGACCCAAAGGAACACTCAGCAAAAGCAGGGAACTCTGTGACCCTAAGGCCTCTTACTGAGCCCCAGAGTCAACCTAGTGTTCACCTCCCTCAGGGGAAGCATGGATCAACTGATCATTCTCAACCAAAACAACCTGGTCAGCCAGCGCTGAAAACCTGACCTCAGTATCCATAGTGGCCTAGCCTGTGAGACATGTTCATTTCTACATGCTTGGGCCACCTTCAAGCAAATCCTGAGGAAAAACTAATAATCCCCAGTGTCCTCAAAGTGACCAGGACAGAGCTGAGTAAACTTCAAATCTCTCACCGAGGGGATGGTGTTGGGATTCAGACCCCGCTTCACCTCTGTGAGAAAGGTGTTGCTCCATTCAGCAAGGCTTGAAGTAACATCCACCCTCCTCAGATGCTCACTGGAGATGCTTTGGGGACCAGGAAAGCCAGGTGCTAGTTGGGTACACATGCATGCATTGCGGGGAGGGGGCAGGCAGTGAGAAATGCCAGAACAATGTTGGCAAAGCTGGGAGGCTTAAAGCAGCTTCATACACACACACACACACACACACACACACACACACACACACACACACACAAACACACCAAGCTGTCAGTTTTCACAGGATGTGGGGAGGCTTCACTTATTGTTTCTATTAACATCTTCTTCAGCAAATATCAACTTGTCACCCACTTTCCATGGTGGCTAGCGACACAGGTTTGCTTGAAACCAGCCAGCTTTCTCAAAGATGCATCCACCTTCTCAACTAAGAGCACTCCCTCTTTTTTATTTTTCCAATGGTCTATTCTTTCAGCAGACCTCTATTGAGCACCTACTGTATGCAAACGCAGCTGAGTGTGCTTTCAGAAACATTGTGAAGCAATTAGACCCTCTCCTGTGAAGCCCACGCTGCAGTGAATGAAGGCCAAAAGAAACAAAGCAAATAAGAGATATGATGGCTGCTGCTAAGTGCTATGATGGAGAAGAGGAAAACAGGAAGAAAGAGACTGAGGGGCAATTTTAAATGTAAGGTCACAATGAGAAGGTGGCACTGGAATTAGCTCCGAAGGACAGGCAGAACTGTACCATGCTGGTAATTGAGAGAACAATCTAGACAGAAAACTGTCCATGTAAAAATGCCCAGTTGCTTGCATTGTGACAACATCAGAGAAACAGCAGAGGTTGTAGTGACTGGGTAGTGGCACAAAACCGAAAGAGAAATGGGGTATGAGGGCATACGGGACAGACCTGATTTGATGGGCCAAAGGGGCATGGGAATCCATGTACGGAGCCTCCAAGCTTGGATTCCTCAGGTATCACAAATGGGTCTTGAGAGGAAAGACAGTGTGGTGGTGGCCAAAAGGGTTGGTTTCGGTGTGAGTTCTGAAGACAGAGGTGAGAGAGTTGGTGGCAGATGAGATATGAGGTACAGAAGCAAGACAGGGGTCAAGGAATACCCCAAACGGTATGAAGTCCACACTGCACCACCTTGATCCACATCCGTGTGTTGGAACCTTAGCAACAGGATCCTCCCAGGGACCGTTGCTCTTGCCCTGCTCCCCACAATCTGCCTTCCTGTGATATATATGAATCAGGTCATGGCACATTCAGACTCTCAGTGGCTTCCTGTGCTAAAGAGCAAGGGACCACATGAACTCGTTTTTGCCATGCCTGTGATTTTCTCTGCAATGATCTACCCACTCCTGCTTTGCTCCAGGCTGCCAAGCTGTCCTAGGGTCTCAGGAAGCCCAGAGTCACCTCAGGACCTTTGCATTTGCTGTGCTCCCTTCCTGGGATGTTCTGTCTTAATTCTGCATGCTTGACTGCTTTTGGTTTATTAGGTCCCAGCTGAGATGTGCTTCTCTAAAAAGAGTGTCCTGTGCTACCATCCCATCTAAATTAGATTTGCTCTTCTGGCTTTTCTGTCTTGTTTTGTTTTCCTTCCCTTCATAATACAGTCTATGGACTCAATGTTGATTTCTATGACTTTTGTCTTCCTCACTCAGCTCCCTGAGGAAAAAGGCGGAGACCACACAGAATTGGCCACCCCTGCATTATGGTGACTGAATCCCAGAAAGATGACACTCCGCAGCAGTGTGTGAGGCAGCATGCTAAATCATATATAGGCCTCTGTGATGTGTGTGGAAAACTCAGGAAATCTGTGTTGCTATTGTAGAGATGGAGAAACTGAGGTGCTGAGAAGTTATGAGGTTTGTGAATGGTAGAGCCAAGGTTCAAAGTCACATTCATGTGCCCTCACCACCTGGGGGTAGTAGAGAGAAACAGAGAGAGAGGGAGGGAGGATATGGACAGACAGACAGACGGACAAAGAGACAGAGAGACTGTATTAGTTGCTTATTTCATTGCTGGAACAAAATCCCTGCCAAAGTAGATGAAGAAAGAAAGAAAGGGTTGATTTTGGCTCACAGTTCGAAGGTGCCATCTATCATGGTTGGAAAGTCATAGCAACAGGTAGCTGGTCCTGTTGCATCCACAGTCAGGAAGCAGAGAACAAAGAACGCTGGTGCTCAGGTAGCTTCCTTCTTACATTCAGTCTGGGATCTCAGCCCATGGGATAAGTGCCAAAGCCTTAGGGATTGTCTTTTCCCTCCTCAGTTAAACCTCTATGTATTTATGTATTTTGGAACATACACACACATACACATGCACACATATACACACACACATATACACACATACACACACATATACATACACACATATATACACATACACACATGCATAGATATATTCACACATACACACACATGCACACATACACACATACACACACACACTCTTTTACTATCCATCTAACCATTGATACTGGTGAAGTTTCCAATTGTACTCTGGGCATTGTGATATATACTATAAAATTTAGGAGCATAGAAAGCTGTCTTAGTTTATTTTTTATAGCTATAACAGAATACCCAACACTACATGATTTTAATTAAGAAAATAAGGCTTATTTAGCTCATCATTATAAAGATGAAAAACGTCAAGACTGAGCAGCCACAGCTGTCAGGGGCCACATGCTGCTGCATGTATAATACAAAAGTGGAGGGGAGGACGGGGATGAACACAAGACAGAGGGGACACATAGGGGCAGACACTTTATAAGAACCTGATCTCTCCCGCCATGAAAAATAATCCAGTTTCACAATAAAGGCATTAAGCCCTCTTAAAGGGCCTCACTTCCCAATCCACTGCATTGGCAGTCAGATTTCAACATGAACTTTGGCAGGACAAACCACATACACCAGACCAGATGACAATAAAATTAGCAGTCTGGGTGTTCTCAGAGTGGAAGGTAGACTTGGTGTCCTGTGTAAAAACTCATGATGCCCACTGAATGAAAGCAGGAAGGCTGTGCCGCACATAAATCTTCTCAATGCCAACATCCAGGCCATGAGAGCATACAGTTAGACGACAGGGGCATGATGTGCACTGCCTTGCTTCTGAACCAGGCATACTGCCTTGAGGACACTGGCACTTTAGCCCGTGAGTCACAGGGCACACAAGTAGGGTTACAACATGACTGTAGGTGCTGCATAGAGTGACCTTTCTGGTCTCTGGTGTCTTCTGGGTTGGAAGAAACAGACTTAGGGATAGAAAGGCCAGTGAGAAATCTTTGCACTAGTGAGAGATCATGGGTGGCTGATCTGGGGCACCAGCAGGGAGGAAGCCCTGATTCATTCTGTTGTGGTGTCATTGAATAGCCATGGAGGTGAGAGACAGAAAGATAAAGATAGTTTCCAAGTTTATGCTTTGGACAAGTGAGGAGCTAGCTGGAAGGCTCCAAGCGCCATTTACTATGGGCCCTGGGGCAGGAGACAAGAAGTGGGTATGAGTTCAGTGGCTTTGACTGTCCCAGAGCACCTTGTTTGCTCTTGCCTCAATCATCAACAAATGAGTCTTCCTTGAGAGATTTAGATCAGACTCTTTGACAGTCAAAAGAGAGCCCCATGACAAAGGGCTGCCTGGAGCCTATGGGAAACCCTCTTAGCATTCACCTCCAGAACTTCCTCTGTGCCCAACTTAGTCTGTGTCTGTGTACATTACAGAAAAGCCAGTAGGAGAGAACCCCTAAATCCCAGTCCATGTCCCAAGAGGCCAAACTGGATGCACTGTAGGGATCACCAATTACCTGCCTGAAGAAAACTTCATACAAGAGATTCTCTTTGAGGTGGACTTTGAAGTATGAGTAGAAGTTTGTTATGATGCTAAGATGTACACCTCGTATACAAAGAACAGCATAATCATACCTGGAGGAATGGGAGACAAAGGCAAGTAGTTTACTGGGACAGGGTAGAAGTCATCTGGAAGTGCGAGAGGGCAGTAAGAGCTGGAATCTAGGGAAGGACTGACCCAAATGGCCTGCTGGTGAACCTGAATGACAGTGCATTATTGAAACCCCCTTAGAGAGCATATTGGCAGCTACAATGAGCATGTGAGATGCTGCAAAATATGCTGCTATGTTACCCTGGAGAAACAGTAGCCCGTGAATGTGCACAGGGAGTAGGTCATTTTTATAACATAATGAATATCATTATGCATCTCCTTTGTGATATAATATACACATATATTATATATAATGAGACATTGACAGTAAACTAAATACCTCTCTTGAAGAATGAATATAAGCAAATAGCATTTGACACTACGGTAACAACAGCTAGGTCACACGCATTTTCTGGTTGGTTTCCCATACCATTCCCTAACTAAAGGAGTCAAGGCTTCTGGAGAAATGGCTGGATTGGGGCCGGATAATGAAAGGCTGAGATGAGCCCGGAGCATCTTGTGGTTGCAGAGAATAAGGACTCAGTCACAGAGAATGGAGCCTGTGAGAGGGACACAGGCCAGCTCAAGTTGGTCCTCCTAGCCAAGGCGGGAGCAACTGGAGCAGAAAATAAATAATGATAGTACTGGATTGTTAGGAATTTATTTTTATTTCAGCTCAGTTTTAGACTTACACAAAAAGGTACAAAGATACAGAAAGTCTTCATGTACCCTGCACCTACTTTTTCCTGTTGCTAACAAGTCACCTTAGTGTGGCACATTTGCTCCGATTAAAGACTCAGCACTCGTACATTTTTGACACATTTTTAACTGAAACCATCCTTTCTTTGGATTTTCTTAGAGCTGGCATGTTTTAGTTTTCCACTTGTTTTTTTTTTCATCCCTGGAGGTGAAGCACAGGGTGTTTTCCCGAGCTTGGCTAGTGGCCTGCACTCATCTCCATCCTCGACTTGGAGTGACTTTAATGAATGACTTTATTTGTTCCAGCTCTATTCCCAGGACATGGCATTACATGTAGCTGGTGTGTCCTATTAGGCTCCCAATGGTTGAGAGGGTTTTCCAGGATCTCCCTGCTCTTTGTAACTTGGACAGGTTTGAATAGTACAGTTGGGTACTTGGTTTGGATCTGAAGGCTCACAATGTTCTCAGATTAAAGTGGGGAGGACTAGCACAGGTGGAGTGCAGAGAGGTAAGCAACACACTCAGTTGGCGATGTTGACCTTGATGCCCTGGCTGAGGTAGTGTTTGATGCACTTGTCTGAACTGCTTGTTCCCATTTTACGTACTGTACTCTTAAGAAGGAAGTTCACAGTAGAGCAGTGATGCTCTACCTCCTCAGAGGTGATAAAGGATTTTAACCCAGACTATAGTGAAAGTCTGCTGGTCCATACTGTTATAAATAATCATATAAGAAAACAAATGAAGAAAAAAATTATTCCCTCCCTGTTAATATACACATAAAGAAAGAAAAGGATTTATGGGATGACACATGTCTGAATCCCAGCAGCACTCAAGAGGCTCAGATAGAAAGATCATGAGTTCCAGGTCAACCTAGACTACATAGACACAGGGGATGGAAGCCAAGAAATCACAGTGGTATGTGCTTATCATCAGGGTATAACAATGAGTGGATGAACATTTGAAGAGAAACAGGCCTTGTATAGTCTGACATCACCCTCAAGGCAACTTGGTGGTGGACACAGGTTTTAGACATCAATTTGACCAAGTGATAAAGGTAACCAGCAAGTATAACACATGTTGCTATCTGAGACCATCCATGTGGTGATCTAAGAAGAGTCCTCAGGCCCTTGCTCTTCAGAAGAGTCAAGATCACAAAGGGGAGTGGCTGCAGAGCCGATGCAAGACGTATGGGGAAGCACTATCAACGCCATAGCGGGATCGTGGGTAGGGACCTGTGGCAGAAAGGGAAGGTGTGTGGTAATCTGGGGAAGGGGAGTGTGCTCCACACTTGAGGTGATAGTACTGAGCAAGGTGAAGTTGGAGTATTGTACTACGGTTATGTAAGATGTTAATATTAGGGGAAGCCAGGTGAGGGGTGTGTGTGGCTGCGAGCTGTTCTATTTTTTACACCTTTTCTGTAAGTCTAAAATTAGCTCAAAAATACAAGGTTGAAAAAGTTGCCACATAAAAGATTTAGGGCAGATCTGAGGAAGGCCTCTGGTGACAGAGCCAAGAGGTGCTTTGGTGGACCTATGAAGGGCACCCGTCTCCATCACTTGAGGAAAAGCCTGGTTGAAGACCTGGGCAGTTAGCTATGAGGACTCAAAGAACACTCTAGTCCCTCTAGGACTAGCAGATTCCTCCAGCAGAGATTTGTTCAACATGCTAGCCTACAATTGGCCAGATGGCCTGTGTCTCCAGGCCAGCCTCCAGTCTCATGTCACTGGCTGACACTGTGTTGCTCTTGCTTCCCTATAACATGCTGCTCTGGGGGACAGTCCTGAGTTCCCATGCAGGGGATATTCATCCTAGATTACAGAGGGGGCAAGGTGAGGCTGAAGCTGGGGGAAGGTTTGGAAGGCGGGCAGGCGAGCATGTGGGTACTCTGGAGGGAGGGGTTTCAGACAGTGGTTAGCTGCGGAGTGGGGCTTAGCAGTGGGAAGGGGGAGGGGAGGGAGACTCTCCTTCTCAAGAGGCCCTTTCATGTTGAAATCAGCCAGCGTGAATGCTGGCGGCCCAGGAGCCCAGCCGGGGGAAATGTGAGAGCCCCCTTATCTCTGCTCATGTCACAGTGCCGTCTGCGGTTCCCAGCCGGCCAGCGAGGATGCATTAGAAGATCGGGAGGGGGAGGCGTGGGGGTGTTCATCAAGACCTTTGGGCTGGGATCATTCAGTTAAGGAAGTTTGGAAGAAGCAGGTTACAACCATAGCAAAGAGCTGGAAGTGGGCACAAACTGGGCTCGCTGCATCTTGAAGCAAGGACAGTCAGAGGGCTTCGGAGTTGGGGACTTGGCAAGAAAGCCTCTGCTGCCACCCTTATCAAATGCTTGAATGTACTATGCAGCATGCCTTTCATGGGCTCTAGGTGTGTAGACACAGTTTACACATTCACAGGGCCTGGGCACTCACCCCATCTTGGAAGAGGCATGAGGCACAACACTAGCTCTGCTTCTATGTTCCTTTATCTGTCCTAGGCTGGAAATACATAACATTTCACTGGGGAGGCTGTGGCCCCATATTACCCGGGATACTGTCTGCCCAGGAGTGACCCCTGCTGTCCAGACAATCTTGGAGACAGAAGACTGAGTCTGTTGACTTCCTATGGTTTGCACTGGGTGTTCCTGTTGTTGGACCCTTGTCACCCTGTGGCCTCATACTGTTCTTCTACGGGCTGTGAGGTGCTGTGCAAATCAACCCCTGCAGGACAGAGGTGGGTGAAGCCAACATCTGGCTTGTGGGGCATTACTGGGGCCCACAGCTGGAGCTGTCAACAGCTGATGTTTTTACAGACACCATTTGCCTGTGCAAGTTCCTGGCCTCTAACACATTTCCACCATGGAGAGGGCCCCAGCCTCCTCCCCCACTACATGGGCATTTAGAAGATGCTGGCTGGCTAGAGTTAGGTTATTAAAGTAGTCTCTGCTGCATAGGGATAGACCCACAAAGTGTGGTCAGAAACTGGACAAAGTAAAGGGGAGAACCTCAGGAGCTCCTGTGTACCCCAATATTACTGGGTGACCTCAGGTCAGTCTGCCCCTATGTCTTGTCAACTTAAAGCAGTCTGCTATCTGGGCTCTTTCCTTCTCCCAGTCATGCTGGCAACACTGTCTGGGGGGATTAGTCTCTTCTTGAGCACAAAGTCCACCAGAGGAAGCACAGGCCTCACCTTTCACTGGCAACCAGAACAGCAGGGAGTTTGTAGCTCTTAGCATAGGCATTTAACTGGTCCCAAGTAACATTCTGGAAACAGGGAAGGGAGTCTGAGAGTGGCCAGGGCCTGACAAAGGACAGTTTTTTCCTGGTGTCCCAAGCTCCTAAGACTTAGCCCTTTGCAAAGCCTGCCATTTTCACACAGCACCCCCCACCCAATACCACATGTGCATGCACACATGCACACACACACACACACACACACACACACACACAGAGAGAGAGAGAGAGAGAGAGAGAGAGAGAGAGAGAGAGATTCTCCTGTTGGACTCCAGTGAGAAGGCAGAGAATGGTCAGGCTGCTTTGGGACAGGAAAAGGTTAACTTTGGGATTTTATGTAGTCTATACAAAACTCTATGGCCAAAGGCATCTGTGTCTAGACTTTTGTTCGAAGTCAGGCATCAACTCAATGACTATATTCTGAGTGCACACAATGTGCCTGGCATTACATGAAGCACTTTCACAAAGAGGCAACTGCCATTACTCAAGCGCTTGCTATGTGGCATGCAGTCATGTACACAATGCTTTTGGATCTTCACGGAATCGTGCAAGAGGAACTATGAACGTGTACCCCATGGGGAAGATAAAGTAAAGCCAGAGAGGGCTAGAGAGTCAAGTCACATGCTCTAGGTCTCCCAGGTAGAAAGTGGCAGAGCTAAGCGTCCACCCTATTTCCTAGGCCCTACACCATCTGTCTCGGAAGAAAGCAAGGATAAAAGCCATCTGCACTAAGAAGAGCGACAGGCAGCGAGAGAAGAACTCTGGCAAGGAGCCAGCTTTCTCCCTGGGACTCTGGGCCTTGGAAGGATTGGGGTGGATCCCTCTAAAACCCCACTCCAGACTTATCAAGTCTGCATTCCCAAGGGTGGAGAGGTTGTTGTTTGGGCAAAGGAGGGCTCTGCCAGCGTGCTTGCACAAAGCTGAGGCTCAAGTGCAATGGATGCCAAAGCCAAGGGACCCAAGACAGCAAAGGGCACATAGGAGATTTCTAGGAATTCTCAGTGGACAGTCACTGCAAATTCTTTCAGAGAAGAGGATGATCCTTTCTGCTTTGTGAATCTGAAGGATCTGGAGATGCTAGCATGCCCTGTCCCTCAGCAGGAAGCAGAGACTTCAGCGTGTCTCTCAGCAGGGTGACGGCAGAGAGTGGAAGCCAGCCATTACTGTCTAGCAACTTGTACATATGCACTGTCCCATACTTCTCAGAGCTGAAGGTCAGGACTCATCACACCCATTTAACAGAGGGGAAAACTGAGGCTTCAAAAACTTAGCAACCCAAAACAGTATAGTTAAGAAGAGGACAGGTGCATGTTGGCAATCCAGAGCCTGTTTTAAATTGGCTGCCATAGCAACGTGACTGAGGCTGTCATTTATAATGAACAGAAACATATCCCTCATGCTTCTAAAATCTGAAAAATCTAACATCAAGATGCCAGTAGGTCCCATGTGCAGTGAGATGGCTTTTCAGTGTGTCCGGAGTGTGTGCCAGTTAGTTTCACATAAGCGAAAGGGGCAGCAGAGCTCACTCCTGCCTCTTGGTTTTTGGCTTTTTGTTGTGGTTTTTTTTTTTTTTTTTTTTTTTTTTTTTTTTTTTTTTTTTTTTTTTTTTTTT